>CM061148.1:15398371-15593371 GCA_030710495.1 Labroides dimidiatus
AATTTTCACAAACTGACCAAGTTATTCATGCGCAACTGCTGTAAAAACAAACTTTTTATTATTAAAGGTAAATGTTTGTCCATAGGTCTGTTCTTTGACTTCTTTGTCTATTCTTTTGACTTCTTCCAGTTTTTTTCTTCCAGCTGCTTGCAGACATGTCAAGCATAAACCAAGCTTTACTTTTGACTTTCTGTAGATCACTTATATAAAGAAACAGTAATGATGTTTCTGGTTTTCTAATATCAAAGATAGGAAGCCAACCTAGAAGTGCAAGCAACTGTGGCAGTATGGCCTAGTGGTAAGGATGGTCCTGACGTTGGCTCTCGAGCAGTCAACCCAGGTTCAAGACCAACCCACAGCCCCCTTGCCACATCACTCCAAAGTCTCTGTTTCCAGCTCTATCCCTGGCCTGCCCTCTCTAGAATCTCTAGGAAATCCAGAAAAAAATATTAATAAAGAGGGATGTTTTTTCTTTCCCCAAATCATTCATGTTGAAGACACTTAAAAGTTTAAACTTCTATGTTCAATTGACCTACGGCTAAGTCCCTCCCTAAAACAGTGAGTCAACCACAATGCATATAGCAACTCCATACACTCGCACATGCTCTTCCTGGAGCATGCAGAGAGTCAGTTATAATTCGGTTTTATGGGGTTTTTCTGAGATTTCAAGCTTGAAAAATGGTCACATTGTGTTCATGGGTACATGCAACTCCGACACAAGGTATCCTGAGAGGCTGGGCTACAGAGTGAATTTTTTACCCTTTCCTTAAGCCACATCTCAACTAAAAAATTGTCTTTTTGGATAAAGTTATGCGATAGACCGCAATATCAACTTAGCATGAATAAAATAAACAAGGATGTTTACATCTGTTCTAAGTTAAGTCAGCATCGTATTTGAGGCAACATATTTGCTGGAAAGTAATATAAAGTTATCTTTAACACTAGAACTGCCACAACAGTCGGACAGACAGTTTGGGATTTTGAGGTTAGCTAATGTTAGCCTCACAGTAGCTCCTGTCATGTCCCTTTGTTCATTGGGAGTTCAGTGGCCTATTTTGTTCTAGTTTTTGTACTTTGATAATCGTCCATCATTGTTAGCTGTTGTCCAAAGGGCTCTTGTTAAACTAACGTTAGCTTCTGGAGCTTAGCTTCATTAGCTTATCTGTAATTGCCCAGATCACAAAGGTTGACAAACGTTCTGCTGAATGATTCAATGTAAATACTGTGGCTCCAAACTAACAGAGACTCTTGGTAAGGATGGTAAAAAGGCCATTATAGTTTTCTCATGATCAATGCTGATCCTCTATCTTGTTGTTTGAGATGTGGTTTATCACACACTTGGACCTGTAAGTTTTGGCTTGTAAATGAAGCTTTTTATGGACCTTCTCAAAATTAAATTTAATAATTCCATCCAATGCGTAGTTTAGAACCTTTTGGTGCCTTTTACATATGAGATCTTTCTGTCCTCAACAATCATCAATGACATCCTGTGAAATGTCTCCTACTGTAACACCTCCCATAGCACCTGTCAATGAGTGAATGGCGGTGGGTGTGGCTTAGCCATAGGTCGATTGGCAATTCAAGAGGCTACAGGCCAGACTTCATTCCTCTTCTTTGCCCTTTATTAGGTTGAGCAAAAGTTTAGTTGAGTCAGCATTGTAGCAACTGCCCTCATTGGGCTTCAAAACTTTCACTGATTTAACACAGTCTCTATCAGACACTGGTCCAGATTTTGCTGCTCATGATTGATTGTGTTAATTGCCTTTGAACATTGCCAAATGAAATTATGCTTCATTATAAACACAACAGTGCCCTCTTTGTTCTCCCTACATTTAGCCTATTGGCAGCTAAATGTAGTTTTTAAGTGTCGCTGAGTAATAGAAGCAGGCTAAATATCTCTGGTTGTGGTCGGACTCTTGGGCTATTAATCATGATACATGACTGAGTAATCTCCATTTATATTTTTTCTAAGTGAATTTTTGACCAGTCACTGTGAAAAAAGAAAGGAAAAACAAGGTAAGCTTTTAATGGTTCACAAACATTTGAAACACAGAGTCAGGAACTGCTGTGTGTTATCCGTACAAGGAAAGGTGAGTTACAAAAGTATGAACAGAAATGCAGGACTGTAACTATTTTGTCTATTTAAGTCACTAAAAAGGCCAAACTAAAATTTAAGTATTTTATTTTATTGATCCCCTCACAGTTTGTCTTCAAACATCAATGTGATTGCCCGATGGTTATGTACAGTCTTTTTTCAGACAGAGAGCATCAGTGTGACAATGTCCTGTATATTTCAGAAGACGACGGGTGGTCTTATTTGTCACTCTTTAATTTGTTGATTTCAATTACTGTTTTAGAAAAAGTTGTAAACAGCATTACAATTTGAAGTGCTGTGTTGTCTCATCAGAGCCAGAACAGGTTGCAGTGGCCTCTGCAACATGGATACAGTATTGATGAAAGATTTAGTTGTTTTACATCTGCTGAAGCGATGCCCTGAGACGGATGTGCTGCAGACATTGGGATGATGTAGCCTGCTGATTCTCAAGAACATCAAAACCTTCTGTAATACGGCTTATGGTGAGGTGTTTCCCCACTCAGTTAAGGACGATGCAGACGAAGTATAAATATGTTTACAGTATCGTGCCGTGGATGCTTGATGGGGGATTTCTGCACTGACCGTGCATGTAGCAGTGATGCAGAAACTGAAGCTGATCTCTCAGTGGTCATGATTCGCTGTACATCACCAGGAAATCCACTGCATGGTTAAACTGTGCGTTTTATTCCAGTTCCGTAGATAATCACATCAGCAACACAGTCATTCAACAGGCCTGAGCTGAACTCCAGCAACAAGAGTCACAGTCAACAGTGTCTGAGTGTGTGGGGGTTGGTGAAAGTGTGTGTATGTGTGTGTATGTGTGTGTGAGCGTGCATGTATGTGAGTGTCAGTGTGCAAGTGGTTGGCGCTATTAAACATTCACCAGCTCACTCAGCTGCTGCTGCTGCTGCTGTTAGGCTTCCAATCTGGGTCAAGTCTCCCTCCTCTCCTCCCTGAGCTACCTCTATCCCTCCATCCTCTCTTCCTCCTCCTCCTCCTCCCTCTCTTTTCTCTCTCTCCTCCTGCCAACTCTGTCTGTCTCTCTTTCTGCTCAACTCCCTGAGTGCTTTCTCTCTCTGTCTCATTTCCTCTTCTCTCTTTTTTTTTCTTTCTCCTCCTACCTTCTCTCATCCCCCCCTGCTCTCCCTCGGTTTCATTCTCTACCTCCTCTTCTCTCTCTCTCTCTCTCTCTCTCTCTCTCTCTCTCTCTCTCTCTCTCTCTCTCTCTCTCTCTCAGTTTTCGAGTCAGTATTTGCTTAGCTCGAGCTCAGAGGCAGGCCCATGCTCTCATCCAGTGTCCAAGTCAAATAAAGACGCCTATGAATTTTTTAAAGAACATGATGAATAATTTCTGTTATTTTCTGTGTGTGCATGTTTGCACAAAAAGTAATAACCTCTCAGACTCATGCACAGAAGAGAAAGAGGGTTACATGCTGTACACATCTTGTTAGAGTAGCATCTAGCAACATGCAATCACATTCACACAGGTGTACATGGCAGCTTTACAGTCCTCGCTATCACTCTTCTGCACGCCAACACTGCTAGCTGCTGCAGCTTTTCTCTGCCGCCTCAACCTCCTTCTTCTGTGCTAAGCTTTCAGTATTGTTGCCTGCACGAAGATTTACTGTTCACGTATGTGTTTGTTAAGAGGGATTAGTTCTGCCAACAGAATCCTCATTGCTGCTTGGATTCTTTGAGAGCTCATTTCAAATCACCCAGACTCTTTCTGCCACATGTAACGGTATAAGTGTTTTCTTTGAATGATCAGTTCCTTGTTAAATTCCTATGACTGAACTGTGTGTTAGATTATCAGTCATTATTGGTTTAAGATGTGTTGTAGTACCAGATACTGGGACAACAAATGTCTTTAGGAACTCTGAATTTATTTGTGAGCTGATTTGTAAAATGGACAAATGTAAGTGGCTCAGACTGCACATATACCTTCATTAACCTTAATGCAGCTTCTCCCATTGTCCAAGCATCATAACTTAAATTCAAAGTATACAGGTGCATCACAATAACTAAAATATCATGGAGAATTTGATCTATTTCAAAAGTTCAAATTTAAAGATGAAATTCATATATAGATTTAGCGCACAGAGTAAGATATTAAGTGGATTTTTTTCTTTTTATTATCATGATTATGGCTTACACTTAATGAGAACCAAAAACTCTGTATCTCATAAATAAGTGTGGCATGGAAGGGAACAGCATGTGACACTTATGTTATAGAACTTGAGTTGCTTTGTGAGCAATCTTCAGCTCATCTGCGTAGCTGGGTCTACTGTCTCTCATCTCCTTTTTCGACAGTATCCCATAGATTCTCTGGGGTTTGGGCCTGGTAAGTTTGTTGGCCAATCAAGCACAGTAATGTTATGATTATTTACCAGCTTCTGGTAAATAATCATAACATGAATAATCTGTATGGAGTTTGCATATTCTCCCTGTGCATGTGTGGGTTCTCTCCAGTGTCAGCCCTGTGATTCACTGACGATAAGTCCAGGGTGTACCCCGCCTCTCGCCCTAAGCCAGCTGGGATAGGCTCCAGCCACCCGCAACCCTGAATAAGACAAGCGGTATAAAAGATGAATTAATTAATTAATAATAAAAATAATTATACATTTTATTTGTGGGCACCTTTCATGTCACTTAAGGTCACATTACATGGCAAAGTAAAAAAAAACTGTTAGGGATCAGCTACATAAAAACAACAACATTAAAAATAAATAAATTAATTAATTAATTAATTAATTAAAAAAAAAACGGCAAAAAGAAACCTTTGCAGGTGTTTCCAATTAATTAGCTGATTAGTGTCAAACTGTCAGTTTACAATATTCTAAAATGCTATTTTATGAAATACTGACCTTTCTGTTTTCAGTAACTGCAATCTGTTATCATCATAGCTAACAGAAATAAATGTTATTTAACTGAATATGTATAATGTACAAATCTCACTTTTAAAGTTGATTACCTGAAATAACTCATCCATAATTTTCTCAGTTATTGAAATGCACCTGAACATGTTTTTCTTTGTTAGTTTACACAGTAGGTGTCTGAAAGTAAATGAAGGGCATCTCACAAAGCCACCAAACAATAAATAAAACGTATCAACGTATCCTGTCACTGTAAGAGCAGGTACTGCTGCTGACGCTTCAAATCTGCTACCTGCCTGCAGTGCACCACAGAGGTATCAATTTAGTAGCTACAAACACAACAACTTAGGATGTGTGTGTGTGTGTGTGTGTGAATGTGTGTGTGTGTGTGTGTGTGTGTGTGTGTGTGTGTGTGTGTGTGTGTGTGTGTGTGTGTGTGTGTGTGTTTGTGTGTGCGTGCGTGCATGTGTGTGTAGTCCACTTTGTTTCCCCCTCAATCTCAGTCTTATCTATCCAGCGGTCAGCAAAACACTATATTTAGTTCTTTATGATGAATACAAAAACTTGTTTGAGTCACATTGTGAGACAAATGATGTGCTCCTGTTTTATTTATTTATTTATTTATTTAGACTCAGTCTATTTCCTGGCCCTGCAGCTGGCCTTGCAGCTGTTATGTGTTTTCCTGAATCTGTGACTCATTAGCTGTAGGTGAGCTGTAGCGCCTTCAGCCAAACAATAATGCACACACATGGATGCCTGCATGCAGCACACACACGTGGATTATTTAAACATATGTGCACATGCAATCAGAATTTTTTAAAAGAATCTCCTGCATATCTTTTTGCACCTTTCATCCTGTGAGCAGCCATCACTGCTCACAGACGGGGCAGAATCTCATCTAACAGCTCTGCTGTAGAGACCTTGTTGCTGCATGAGCTACATGTGGCTGCTATTTTGAGGTGAGACAAAGTGCTTGCAGCTTTGACATCTTTTTAATGTGTCTCAACCAGAAGAGGAGATTCTTGCGCTCTTGGGTTTCTTTGCAGTAAATAACTGTTTTCTTCTTGCAAGTGCTCTTCTGTAAACACATTTTCCTGCCTGAGTACAGCTTTTTCTTTGAACAAATACCACTGATTAAATGCGTGGATCTACAGGCACATCATGTTTTGAGCAGGATAAAGGAGTGAAGAAAGATTTACTACCAGTTGCCACCGGGTTTGCTCCTCAGATCAACACCATCTCTTGTGCACATGTATTTTTGCACATTGCATGTTGCTTATGCTGCATCAGACAAATGCATATTGCAGCTCTACATTAATTCATGACACAATGATGAATTGTTAAGCACTTGCTGCACAAAGACATTCTGGTGTCTGCTTCCAATCTCGACCTCCTCACTCCACACCTTCATGGAGCAGAGTTGTGAACAGCACACGTCTGCAGCCTGTTGATGTTTCTGATGACAGCTGCCATCTCTACAAATAGTCTGAGATGTGGTGAGAACATTCACAGCCCTGTCCTACACCGCTTCACTTTCAGCATCGTGCAGCATGTGCAGTGGGAGTTGAAGATGTGGCTGCACTGAAAATGGATATTTTATCCGTCATTGTTTGTCATAAAATACAGCGCAGTACAAGTCTAGTGTGTGCAGCAGACAGACTGTAGATTTTACTCCCGTCCACATGGGACTGTAAGCTGCTACAACATCTCTTTCTACTTTTAGGTTTTCAAATAGTGTGTGCTATCACATCCAAAACTTAATGATAGAACAAAATAATGGAGTTTATCTTCAATTAAAGCTGGAGCTCTCTGATTGGAGACATTTTTAGCCCTTAATGTGCAAACGTTTCTCTTTGATGGAGACACTGTGGAGTTAAAACAGTCATCTGATTGCAATTAAAGACAGAGAAAGCTCTTCAGCTCCTCTTTCCCTTTGAAAGTTTCCTGTCCTTGAGCTGAGAAGCACTAGATTCAGCTGCAAGAAAGAGTGTAGAGACTTCTTTTAAACATATTTGTGTGTGTGTGTGTGTGTGTGTGTGTGTGTGTGTGTGTGTGTGTGTGTGTGTGTGTGTGTGTGTGTGTGTGTGTGTGTGTGTGTGTGTGTTTATTGGAACTCTTCAAGTTTGTCTCAATTCGATGAAAAGCAACAGCTGTGCTGCTGAAGTGCTGAAGGCTCTCCCACCCTGTCATTCACATGGACACTTAAAGCTGCAATCCACTTTTTTGTGCTGATGGGCATGTGAATACAGCACTGAAAATGGTTTATCTTAAGTTGTTTATTTTACTCTCTTACACATTTACCAGTCATGGAATAATATATGTGTTCTGTACCATCACATTTCAGGTTGTATGGTGAATTTAATTCCAGATTCTATTTGTGAAACATGAATTGGGATGGAGAACACCGAACACGTGGTTTGCAGAGCAGCCATACAGCAGGGGAAAAAATACATCCAGTCACGGGCCCTCCCAGCACTGCATGTCATGACTTAGTTCATAAAGCACATAATGACACCTGTTAGAAAGACGACACTGCAGCACCCAGAGGAGGCAGGACTTATTGCTGCTCTACATGACACCACAGAGGTTTGTTGGAGGGGGAGTGACATGAATGAGAGTAGACAATAAGTTGTGAGGGAACAGGGATTGGTGTTTCCTAAATCTGTGATAAATCTCCCACAGCTGATCACAAATTAAATCACAATGTGATCCCTTTGCTTTGCAAGATGATTTACTTGATTGTTAGATTGGTGTTTATGTCTAAGTTACCTCTTTGTTTTTAGTAACTGTATTATAATTGGTCCTGAGAGCTCATAGCATTGCACCTTAGGAAAGCACACGCAAAAAGACAAAACACAAACGAAATAAGAAAACATCTTCATCAATTTGACAATACCTGTAAAGCATTTAGAAAACACGCTGCAAAGACCACAACACAACACATTAGAAAAAATTGCTGCTAAGACTACAATACAGCAAATTAAAAGAAATGCACTGCAAAGATTACAACACAACACATGAGAAAAACACACTGCAAAGACCACAACACATTATAAAAATGAACTGTTAATAGACTGAAACAGCACATTTCTCTAATGTGTCCTCTAATATTAAACTTTTCTGAACTGTCTCAGCTTTAAACTGACACAAAAGGTCTAAGCTGTGTTGGTTGTTACCTCTGATTCACACATACAGCGTCGGCGCTGCAGTCCGTCAGCGCCGCGCACTGCGCTGTATTTCGCTGCCATTCAAGTCAATCGGTGCATTCACACAGCCTGCGCCGCGGTCCGTCTCCTGTGCGTGTTACCAATGTCTGCCCGTGGCTGTTTCGCTGCAAGTCTATTCTTGCCGGAGTGCGCTGCAGAGACGCGTCAATGTCAGCAGATCGTTCCAAACAGGAAATCAGACACGAAAAACGATCAGAGTTCAGAGAGGTCTTTTTAAAATAAAGCACCATGTTCAGACTGTCGATCGTAAAATTATCCTCGTATATCAAAACTACGACACTGGCACAGGGCCAGCAGTCATCAGCAGGTCAGACCCAGAGGAAATCCGATGCCATGGACGAGGAAAAGTTTATATTGGAGGTGGAAAACCAGATAATTATATACGATACAACACATCCTCAACAGAAACTAATGAAGCTCTGGGAGGGCAGGTGAGTTTTATATACTAAATATCATGAAAGCAGTGGTCATGGGTGTGATTCCTGCAGGAACATGTGGTTCTCCTGTGATTTTGTGATCTCTTGTATCCAGCTGCTATGAGTACGCTGAGCTGCGCTCCGCTCCTGAGACGGATGCAGTGTGAATTGGCTTGCGCTGACTGATCAGGGCGCTGACGGACCGCAGCGCTGGCGCTGTATGTGTGAATCAGGGGTTAGCTGTTAGCTTGGAAAGTTAAACATTATTTGGTTGGCTGGAATAGTGGGATGTCAATTATGTGGCTCCACCAGCTGAACTGCTCTTTGCAGACTGGTTTTGAAGTGACGCCAATAGTACATTTTGCGGGGGGCGGGTACTTTGGCCTCATTCAGTTCAAGGTGAAAGAGGTGAGGCTGTGTCGTCCATCTTTATGTGAAGACAATTGACTGAGCAAGCACAATATCAGCAGTCAGTGTTTTCCCTCTAACCTAATATATAATTTTTAAAAAGCAGTAACTGAGTTGTACTCCGCAGTGGCGGGAACTAAAGTTGAGGTGTCAGCATCAAAGTCACCAAGATACCAGAGGTGGGAGAAGCGGCACATGTACAGGAGTGCAGAGTAAAAGTAAAACGATCAAAAGAACACAGGTGAAGTTCCTGATGACTCTGTGGGAATGGAGATCAAAATTAAAGTCAGTGTGATGGTTGAGTAAAGACGCTAATGTCATTACACCTGATAAACTGTTTTCACCCATCAGACACGTGCACTACTTCAACCTTTTGCTGTTTTGATTTTATTTTGCATCCTCAGCAATCTATCGTTCTCTCTAATGAGGTAGTTGATACACACACAGTCACACACGCACTGTTAATTCAACTTGCCATGAAGGAAATAGTGTGATTCGCTTGAGTAGGTCCCTGGACATGAATCTAAAGACAGTAGGGAGTGTGCAGAGCAATCAAGTGATAAAGCTTATTATCTGAGAGAAGCTATATTCTAAGACTTATTATCTAGCAGGAGTTAAATGACTTTCAGGTCCTCAAAGGCCTGATGGCCTGGTTTGACTCGGCAGGAGGAAGAAAGAAGAGGTGCAGAAGTGGATGCAGGAAAGGAAATAGAAGGGGATGGGAGGAAGAAGCAAAGAGATGATGGAGATGGAGGAGGAATCGAAGAGGATACAGGAAGGGGAGAGTGAGGGTGAGTAAAGGGTGTGTAGGGGTAAAAAGATGAGACAGTGGAGCAGAGGTGAAGTATAAAGACAGGAGGAGGGTGGAGAAGGTGATTCACAGGCGTGGGCACTTACTTTTCTGTCTTTATGCAGCTGCTGTGAAACCAATTTTCTGGTTAGAGGTGTGAAATATACTATACTTCACAAAGCTGCAGAGAGCTGCATTGTGTCTTTGTTAAGGCAGTTCAGATAGTTTACTGCTATAGATGCTGGAGATAGTTTATTGCCGTGGATACCACAAGTGTTGGCATAGCAACAATAGATTTGGACTGTCTGTGCTCAAATGAAGGGAACAGAAAGGTTGGACTGAAGCTTCACCAGAGGACACGGTGCATGCTGCTAAACATGACGTAACAGGTGATCATACAAACTAACTGCAAAAGAATCAAATACACCAATGATGGTCCTGATGTCACAAAATTCAAACGATATTAGGTTATTTTTTTTTTACATTTTACTGAAGCTGAATGGAAGCAGTTTAGCTTCTGCAGTGAGACCCTCCACACCGCCTGTTGAAAAATATAAGCTGTGACTTTGAGGTGAGGTCCAACTGAAACGATGCCCGACCAGGTCACCTTTAATTCAGTGTCATCGAGATAGAGGTTATTGGTGTGTTTCAGTGCTGTGGCATCTGCAATGTCCAAAGAGTTCACATAACTGCAGCCTTTGGGAACACCTGTGCAACTCTTCAGAACAACCTGAATCAGTTCAAGTGTCTGACACTTTGCCAGCAAATAAAAATGACGTGAGGCACCTGTTTTCTACAGAAGAATATAAGAGCCAGTAAGAAAAAAAAAAAATTGGAAGTTGTGCCTATACAAGAAAACTTTTCCCTAAAGTCAGAATTTTGAGAAAAAAAGTCAGATGTCTAAGAAAGTCCAAATTTTTAAATGAAAAAACATATCTTGAATTTATTCTTGTATAAAAATGTCCTCATTTTTTTTTACTGGCCTGACTTTTTACTGGGATCCATGTTATGTGAAAGAGAAGATATTGCATTCTTAAATTCCTAGGGGGAAAAAAAGAAAGAGTAGAAAACTACTTTTACCATATTTACAAATGGTCACAGTGAGATTTACAGCTGACATTTTAATTATCACATCTCACAGTCTGTTCTCAGTTGTCTTCCCTCTGCTGATGTGAGTCTGCATGTAGGTACATTAAAAAAGACAAGAAGGGCAGCTTATCTTAGCTTGCTGCTAATTATACTAAAAGTGCAAGACTAGAGGAAAACCAAAACCAAAAAGGAGTACTGAAAAGATATAAGCTGTTTGTGAATGACTGGTATTAGTCATAGACTGTATAACTAATGGATGCAGCCTCCGCGATGTCACCCCTCTGTTTCTGAAATGGACTTTTGAAGCAAAACAGTCGGCACGGCCATATTGGAAATATAGCAGGCTTTGTATCTCCACAGTTACAGCTATAGGGCTCCCTGCAGTCACATGAGCTGAGCTGTGCCTCTGATTTGGACAAAATTGGCGATCTCAATATTGTCTAAACTGCCGAATTAGAAAAAAAATTCACCCCCTGTACAGTGCGAGGCGATAGTGAAATTTGCGATTCAGATGGGAGACATTTTTTTGTACCAGGCTGTAAACATGTTTATTTCGGCTGTTAAAACGTCTTTTTTTGGCTTGGTGTATACGTGACTTTCGGTACTTCTGCAGGCAGCCTCAAGCGGATACTCAACTGCAGATTTTAGCCCTTCCGCATTGTCTCATATTTTCAGACTGGAAGTATCTTAAACCTTAATGTTGAATGAAGGCTGAGCAGATGATGTGTTGATATTCCTCAGGCTTACTGTATGTTTTGAAAGTGTATCACAAGTATTTACAGGTGAACTCATATAAAGAGAAATAAAGATCATTTTGCATCAAAAACAGCAGTGAGCATTGGACCTGGTTGTCCTTATAGTTTGTGACAAATAGCCTGAAGACTTACAAAAGGAAAAAAAAAAGCACAAGAAAGCACACTTGTGATGAGTTGTAAATCTTATTCCTTGTGTTAGTGTGAATGAAGACAATTCAAATTATAATAATAATAAGAAATCATCAACAGGTAACCATAGTTTATTTTATAAATATTATTATTTGCTTGAATGCAGGACTTGTTCCTTTGTGGTGTCATCCATCTCTTATTCACTCTGAAGTGTGCTCGAGGTTATGAACAATACCTAAAGATATTTTATCACTAACCTTGGATGTAAGTGTTGTATGGATCCCCTTAAAGAGAAATACTTGAAACAAAGTTTCCAGGGGCTTTAAGTGGTACCCTAGTAACCGCTGTTAAAAATCCAAACATGGAATTAACAAACTGCTGTGTTTAGTCATCCAGGCAGCCCATTACAGCAAGATATAGCTTCCAGCTTGAAGAGTGCTAATGAGCACACTGCAGCGGTGTTAGCCAGTCCCTCTTCACACATACAATATTGACAAAGCTAACACAAAGTATGGGTTGTGCAGTCCAGAGATAAGAGTTATTCTATGTAAATGAACTCAGCACTCCTCTGATGTAAAGGTACTTAATTAGCATGAATTGCAGTTAAAACTACTTAAACATAAGAGACATTACAGGGGTCAAAAAAGTTTAAAAGGAATAAAAGAAAATGCACATATAACTCACCACTTGTGCGCAGAATATGAGTCCAATACTCTTCTATAAAGTTATTATAAGATTGTGTAAATGTAGAGAAAAAAAAGATACAGAACTTCAAGAAACACCCTCACTTGGTTAAGATTATTCTTTATTATGAAGTGCCACAAAATGCTTTGTGTTCATTGTGCTTACATTGTCTGTATTCTGGCTCAAAAAAACCCCAGGAGATCTTCTCTCTGCAGCAGAGAGCCAAACCTCCTGAGATAAGGTGTGTCAGATATCGCTATACAGCAGTAAAAACATCTCGATCCAAAGGATTCCTTACAAACCCTCTTGCAATAAATGATTATTTAGGTTATCATCATCCTTTAACTCGGAAATACAAAACAAAGAAGAGAGGTCAAGCTAGTACAAGGTTTTAATTCTTCTCTACCTGAATTCTAGTTAGTTTCATTGTGCTACTTTCTTTAAGGTGGAGATGACTAGAATGGAAGTGCTTAGAGAGAACAGACCTGGAGCTCACCCAGAGACAGACAGAAACACATACCCGGTCGCACATACACACACACACACACACACACACACACACACACACACACACACACACACACACACACACACACACACACACACACACACACACACACTTTGCCTCTCTGCCTCAAAACCACCAAAAAGCTACACAATAACAACTTCAGCCAAATACCCTAAGGACTTTTAGACTGCAGTGCAAAGTTGCAAAGAGGTTTTTAATGCACGGTGATACTGTTTGTGGCACATAAACAGCAGCTTGTCAGCCTGGAATCCAGACAACTCTGCACACCGTTTCATTTGCTCTGACAGATACGTCTGGTTCCCCACTATTTTAGAGAGATTTCCATCTGCCCTGTTTCAGGTCAGGCCAATCACAGATGTTTATCTAATGTGGGGCTGACTCAGGAGCATCACCGAGGCCTTTTTTCTGAAAGCAGGATGGCTCTAGATTTGCTCTGCTTTAACTGGATGTGTCATGTTACACACTAATGGTCATTGTTAGCTACTCGATCTTGTGCCAAACTTTTATTTAATTAGATGCCAAATGAATTGGAAGTTGTAACTAGCTATTTAGCCTTGCACTTTACAGCCATGTCAAATGTTTCATTGCTCCAATTTGTAGAACTTCAAAGGGATGTGTTGTTTTTATTGTTGTAGCTGATATGCCCCTTAAAGGTCTGAAATAAAAGGGGTTTACGACTTATTCATATTTGCTCAGACTCTCAATGGTTTGTTTTCCTGTCACACTGTAATCCATCACTGTGGTTAAGCATGTGCTCAGTCGATGGTTGGAGTAAAAAAATGCGTCTATACCAGGGATCAGTGTGACATGTATTAAGGAAGATGAAGGTAGTACTTTTATCGCATAATTTTCCATGGTCTTGTTGCCACACTTGTGCTTTTATTTTGAAATTGCATTTGGATATCCCCTGGGGAAAAAAAAAAGTAATTCAACGTGTTTTTCCTACTTTGTATGTATGGCTGTTGTGAGTGTTTTATCTGAGGCTTAAAGTCTGATGATGAAAAGACAAACACGAAAATTGAAACCCTAATAAGCTGGAGCTCTATGACTAATCATGTGATACATTTCAAATAACTGCGGCTCAAATCCTCACACATGAGGGGGGAGAGATAAGATCTGCAATTTGCTGACTCACACACTCATATCTCCACTCACAACAAATATGCCTCTTTCTTATTGACTTCAGAGATGCATCTTTTTTTAAGGCTTCTATGTAAAAGACATCCTGACAAGCACATTTTGAAAGTACCAATAAATGTCAGATGTTTGACTGAAGGATGTAGCCAGATCCAAAGGCCTTTGACAGCCCATGCTATCATACAGGTTGTGTAACTTTATGTCTGAGATATAAATGAAACCTAGTTGGCCTATGAATCAGTGCAAGAGTTTCTTTTGTCCCTGTAACTGTAAAATGTTGGATTTCAGTCAACCCTGTCTCTAATTAAGTAATGTCATGCTTGAGGAATCTCTATAATTATCAAATCTCCTACAGTCAGAGATTCACTTCTGAATTTCAACTCATTTATGTTCAAGTCTTAAAAGCTTGACAAAATTTCTCCCTGTGTGTCCTCTGCAAAAGATCATCAGCCGCTCACGCGTGTGTACACATCTCTGTCTTTACAAGGTTACAGTCGATACCAACAATCACTCCATATTCTGTGTGTTGAGTCTGTCTCCCAGGGAGCTCCATAAATCTGAGGAAAAAGTATCTGAGCTGCAGAGAACTGGGTTCAGCAACACTGGTATTGGCCACCTAGGTCAAAGGTCAAACCATCTACAGGTTGGGGTTGGTTGGCGTCAGCTTGTCTGTGGGTGTATCACTCATAAAGTTAGCCCCTAGTCGGTCCAGTGGGGATGAATGGGGCCTACTGCAGATCCAAAAGGACTCAGTGCGGTGCAAGTATTGGACTGTAAGAGCTCAGCTGCATTGGAGCATTCAGCTAAAGAGTAGGCTTTTTCTGTGGTTTAAGAAAGCACTCTTAAGGTTTGAAAGTGCACTAGCAGGGTAGCTGAATAATGCATGGAAAGATACGCTGTGTATGCTAACTATACTTTAAGCTTAGCCTGAAAGCTCCCCTTCAAAAATGATTGATTTATTATCCTTAACTACTGTTTTTTGTATCAGGACAAAGTTCTGACAGGTCTCCTATTGACTATAAAAAAAAAGGTGAGTTAAAGGCTTGTTACATTATTTCGCTGCTCAATGCAAGATTTCATTGTAAAATTCAAGAACCAATGAGAAACTTTCAGAAGTATGGCCAATAATCCTGTGTGAGTAAAATTTAGCCCAAATTAGGCTCTTATAGTCGTTATCAGCAGACTTATTTGATGCAATCGTTAGCCTAGTGCCACTCTGTGGGGGTTATATTCATCCTACATTAGGCCTCACACCCAGCAGGCAGCTGATCCCAGCCTCTCTCTAGCCTACATCCTACATTAGTTCTACTCACTAAGAGGCAGGCAGTGCATAACAAGAGAGGAAAGACAGGACTTTTATTTTTGTTGCTCTAACACTACATTGGCATGTTCCCTGATGTCTGTAATATTAGTTTTTTTTCTGTTTATGACTATAGGTGAAGTAAAACATACCTGATTTTTAGACTGCTATACAGTAGTAGGTAATACTTCATAACTTCATCATAAAATACCATGCATTAGGTGATTATTGCTTTTAAAGAGTCCTACAGAGGCTCCAAGAGAAAGATATTGCCCTCAGGTTTCTATCTATAGGATTTTGGCAAAACTCATAAGCTTTTTATGATGTTGGCATAGATTTCTTTTTCTTTTTTTTCCTCCTTTTTTTGCATGCAAAAACGTTAATAATAATAATTTAAAAAAAAAAAAGGTTAACAACATAATTGGAAAACTTGTACTCAAAAAAAGTGACATATGCTTTGGCCTGTTGTGATAGAAAGAGATTGGCAAATATTCAACATACATACATAGAAATTAAAGTGCAACAAATAAGTTGATGTTTTGTTCATAACAAATCGAGAATAAACGTACGCATAAAAACAAATAATGTCCAAAAGAAAAAATACATAAATAACCATCAAACAAGTCAGTAAGTCAACAAATAAATAAATAAATAAATAAATAAATAAATAAATAAGGTTTGTTTTTTACCTCAGTGGTGGAAAGAATATGGTCACTTGGTGCAGCAGAACATTATTATTATCAATATTATTACTATTATTATTACTATTATTACCCCAAAAAACAAATTCAGAAGAAAAAAATTCCTTCACTGCATTTCAGTGCAGTAGCAATAGGCTTACTATAGTCTTTGTCATTATCCTCATCTTCATCAACGTCTCAAAACGTACAATGCCATACTGTATCTAGATGCCAGGAGGAAGCCGCGTTACTATTACTGTCTCTATCCACAACGGACAGAGGAAGAGGAGGTGATCAGTTTTTGAGGAAGTGCATGCGTAGTTCAGTTAAATCCTTAAGTGGGCAAATCTCAAGGAGAAAAAATTGTGCTATCTTCATCATCTTCATCTTCATGAATAGGCTCCAAGGAAAGCGAAGTGGCAGAGGAGGGGGTGAGAGAGGAAGAGGAGGAGGGGAAGCAAGGTCATATTCTGAGCAAAAATAGATTGTTTGTGTCTGCAGTTTAGTGTGTAAGGATAATGGTAATTCATGTCTGCAGTTTTGTCTCTTGTTTTATCTGCACAGGGGGTCATGCATCTAGGGGGCCTAGAGGAGAGAAGGGGCCTTTGAAGCAGGCCGACTCGTAGTGCTTGTTCAGGTAACTCTTGAGCGCGAAGGTCTTGTTGCAGCGTTTGCACTTGAAGTGCTTGAAGGCCGAGTGGGTCTGCATGTGTGCACGCAGGTTGGAGCGGTCTGCAAAGGCCTTCCCACAGTGGGCGCATCCAAATGGCTTCTCCCCTGTGTGCGAGCGCATGTGGCCCTGCAGAAGCCAGGGTCGACTGAACGCTTTCCCACATACATCACACTTGTGCTTGAGGTCATGCGTGAGCAGATGCATGGCCATGGCGGGCATGGACACGTACACCTTCCCGCAGGTAGGACATTTCTTTGCCAGTTTGCTGTCCAGTGAGCGGTGGGTCTGTTTGTGCCGACTCAGGTTGGAAGACGTGGCATAGGTTTTGCCGCACTCATTGCAGGTGTGCCTCTGGATGCTCCTGGGGCTGCTGATGGCTTTCCTTCTCGAACGGCCATCAGTGATGAAGAAGGCATCGACTGTGTAACCCTCACTCACTGCTGCGTCCCCGTTGATGTAGCCATCAGTGATCTCGGAGCCAGGACTGTCGGGGGACTCAGAGTCAGGAGCTCCGTAGTCACTGTGGATGCCATCGTAGAGGGGGTCAGGAGAGGGCACCTTGATCCCGCTGTCACTCTCTCCATCATACACAACGGGGCTGATGTAGTCACTGATGTAACCAGCTGACACAAAGGAAAGAAAAGAATTAGGGTACAGGAAACATTTTATGAGGATCAGAAATGTATAGTAGTGATAATCCTTAGTGTTTGCCCCTTTTGTAGCAATGCCATCACTTAAAACATATAATATACAATAAAAGAGCTTAAATAAAAGGGAAAGAGGTGCAGGTGCATGGATACATGAGTAAAACTCCCTCCAGCAAACACACAGCTTATATACACCAGCAGGTAATGTAATAAACATGCGCTCCTGCACATGTGAATCTAACAAGGGAAAAAAGAGGCTTGGATTAACGCCATCAGACTGCTGCAGTGAGTTGGACAGGAAGAGGAGAGTGAAATCAGATAGTCCTCTCTCCTCAGGCTTATCTGTCTTCACAGAGACGGTAACGACAGGAGTCAGTTCACTGACCAGCATCACTGTGTCTGCATTGAAATAAGTGCTTACTGAGTTCTGTTTACATCTGTATTACACCATTAGTAAAATACACCTCAACAGCTACAGTTTGCTGCTTCTGCACAGCCACAGTGCACTGAAAGAGGGGGAAAAAAAAAGAAATGTTTGGTGGGTATAAATATTCCAAAAAGCTGTTTTTTTTCCCAGCTAAGATTCCCGCTAATATCGCTGTGTATCAACACAATTAAACTGCCTTGTGGTGCTCTGCTGGGATGCAAATGCTGAAAGAACAGGTAGTGTGGCTCTGTATGTCTTGCATTTGGAGAGAAAAAATAAAGATGGCAACAATGGATGAATCCTGGAACTCCACAGAGATCTGTTGTAGTCAGCAGTTTATTGTTCACATTGGTTAATCTGAAGTTAACCCAAAAAAGGTATAAGTCTATTATAGGAGCTGTTTAAGAATCAACATCAGTGAGCTTTCAACAGGAACATTTTTAATATCAGTGAAAATCTGTATTGCCACATTGTCACATAACATCTGTCTCTCTCTCTCCTGCACACCTGTGACCTGAAGTGGAGTGTGAAACTGAAAATAAGCCTGCATTAGTCCAGAGATTATTCAGCAGTATAATTTCTCTCAGCTCTCAAAGGTTGCGCTTAAAAAGCTTTGTCTGTGAAAGATAAATGTCCACACGTTGACCCTGAACTTAAGAAAGCCAATCCTGGGCGTGAAAATGAGCATCAGCACCATGGACAGATCCAGTGTGGTGCAGACCGCTGTGCAGAGATGGTCAGGCTGCTGTGCAGACTCACAGCGAACAGGGAACAGACAGGTGTTCCTCTGTTTTTGTTTTCATTAAGATGAGAGGGTGTAAAGCCTGCAGGGTTAGAGTTTGGGGCATTCACAACAACAAGGTGGGAATGGATGAGGTTGGCAGGTTGAACAATGGTACTACACCTTTCAATTCATTTGAGAAGGGAGTGATTCTTTTTAATTTGGGCATCTAAAACATATTACACATGACTTCACTTTTCTTTGATTTAATTCAAACAGTTTAAGCTTTCTTTAGTTCAACGGAAGGCTAGTTTGACAGTTTATTTCTGATAAAATCATCAATTCACAGAACATACCAAACAACAAAACTGATGGTTTATATAATATACACTGACAAAAGCTTTAGAATTTAAAATGTTTGCTAAACCTCTCAGAATGCATGAGTCATTTCCTATAATATACATTGTACAGAAGCAACAACAGATTATTTAGTTACTTTTTTTGCTCTGTCAAACCTAACAAAAGTACAGGCAGTTAATGAAGCAGGCCCAAGGCCTGTCCAGAACTACACTTGTTAGTGACATTTAAAACAACCAACAAAGAAGAAGCACAGCAGTAAGTCTACACTATAAACACAAAACACACACATAGTCAAAAATGAAATGTGCTACTGTTTTTTCTAATCCAGACTTTTTTAAAAAACATTATTTGTAGGTTTGGTATTCCATAACAAAAGGAGTGGGTTTTTAAGCTGTGGTCTATCATATGCATCATTTTATTTTGAATTAATGAGAGGAGCATCTCAGTGGATGAAAGGTCAATAGTTTCAAGCTTGCCCCCATACTTGGGGATGTTTTTTTTTTTTTGTGAGCAACAAGCGCCATCTCACCCTACACGTGTCACAATACATTTTTCTCCAGTCCCCTCGTGCGCACACACGCACACGTGAGGGTGACACGGGTGCGAAATTAATTGTTCCAAAAGCAGAGGCTTGTTTCGGACGTGCTGTGCTGCTCGATATGAAAAAAAAAAATCCGCACTTAGCTGTTAGCATCGGATGTAAGGGATGGAGAGAGAAGGTGTTCGGGACAGGCACGCGCTTCTCGTAGCTGCTGACTGGCAGCTTTTTAACTTCGCGAGCACGGAAAGGCAAGGCACGTGAGCGCACAGGTTGATGTGCAACAGCGTGTCAGTGGCACTGGGGTGTTAAAAGGGCTGCAGTGGGTTAACTCGTACCGCGAAAAGACAGTCTGGATTGTCGTCAAAATGTGATGCATATGGTGATGGTGGTATTCGTAAAACACAAAGAGTTAATACGAATAGATCTTTAAGTGCTCAGAAGTGAAGACACCTGGGACTAAAAAGATGCTTCATGGGGCTCAGATTGTGTAACATTTACTTTTGATCAACAGATCATCTATGATTGTTGGGTGGTCAGTGTTTCACAAACAGCAATACGTTATGTAAAAATCAGGGGAAACGAATGCATAAAAGGAAATGCAAGCTATCGTGTGACATAAAGGATTACTCAGCCTAAGTGCTGCCTGTTTGTGTTGCACATGGAGGCAGTTGGCGAATACATTTAAAGAAGAAATGCCCCAGAGTTTTTAGACTCTCTGTTACCAGGATGCTGTTTTTACAGTTTAGAGTAACGTCCTGGTCCCCTTTCTTCTAGCCCGTGGATGAACGAGGTGATCCCCGCAGAGTGTCAGCCTGAATCAATGAAACACGGGACTCGCTGGATTTAGTTGATTTCCTGAGTGACCTTTCCGCTCCAGAGGCGACTCAGCCAACTCCTGCAGCAGACCAAACCCTCAAATCAAGCCTTTTCTGTAGATTTTCTCCTCTCAGTAAATAAGTGTCAGCTCATGTGGTGTGCTACACTCACTGAGCAGCGGGGAGTTGGTGCTTATTGAGACTGGCAGTTTTCCGTGTGTGTCCATCATCCAACATCCTGCACGTGCATGCTCTATAGTTTCTCTGAAGCGCTCTGACAAGAATCAGTCTTTGAAGTCATTCAGATTGACTTGTTTTGACGCTTACTGGGAGGCTGGGGAGCTTTTATCTCAATAGGGAAGGTAATAACTATGTGATAAATCTGCTGTGTGCAGTTATTCTGCAGTCATTGATTTTAGGTTGTTTATCAGCACTCCCCGACCTACAGGTAGCCTTTAGCTCTATGTTAAGTTTTAAAGAGGAAGCTGTAAAAACTAGATTAAAACAAGCTTTGCAGATTATAAATCGAAAATGAGGAACAAGAGTCCTGTGTGGTTATTTTAATTGACTTCTGCAGCTGTGTTTCGAAAATTTGAGTCACTTTTATAGAAATATATCAGTCAGGTAATCTCATCCAAAGGCAAGAGGATCCACCTCAGACATAATTTAGTCATGTTCCCCTTCACTCTCCTCTTCTTAGTCAGACAAACTCCTTTGTGAGACACCTGTTAATGCAGGTTGTGTTGTCAGCCTGACCTACCTTTGTCATGGAGCCGCAGGCTGAGGTCTGTCCGGTGCCGGTAGGCGTTCTCGAGATCCGCCCCGGTGGCGAAATCATCCAATTTCACCTTTTTCACCAGGAAAGACCTTGGCATGGTGGTGTGACACCGACACACACGCGCACACACTGTCACAAACACAACGACACACACTCACAAACACAACAGGACGCCGACGGCCTGGCCAGCGTGCTGATTCGCCTGTTAACACACCAACAAGACGGAGGCGAACCAGAGGAAGATTGTCGTCAGGTTGTGGAGAAAGCGCAAGCTGATAGCCGTTCCAGGAAAATAGTTCATCGACGATTTAATCTTCTTTATTTCTGTTCCGGCCGCTTTGAACGTCTTCTGTTTTAGTCCTCGTGCAAAAGAAGGCAAGAAATGCAACTTCAGCACCGGACAGCTCCCTCCGGGGGTGCCTTGCGCGCAGAGCCTCGCCAGCAGTCAAAATAAATAAATAAATAAATAAAATAATCAAAAGGCGATGGAAGGCACCCTGTGGCGCGCGCAGTGGCTCGCAAGCCTCTCCAGGAAGAAGAATAGATGGAGGAGGTAGAGGAAGAGGAGGGAGGTAAACGAAAAAAAATAAGAGGATGAAAAAACGGTGTTTGGAAGCTTTATGTCAGGCACCTCGTCCTTCCCTCTGTGCCACTGAAGTAGTCCTTCATCCCCGGTAACGACGGCTTATTCACGTCGGTCAAACATCACAAAAAGAAGAGTTCCAACATCCTCATCTCTCTCTCTCTCTCTCTCTCTCTCTCTCTCTCTCTCTCTCTCTCTCTCTCTCCCCGTCTTTCTGCAGCTTCGGCGAGCTGCTCCCGTGTGTGTGTGTGTTGTCTCGCGATCAGCTGTTGGTATTTATACTGCGCGCAGAGAGAGAGAAAGAGGAGGGATGGATAGACACACGGATAGAGGGAGTGCTTAATTTAATCCATCCCACATCCCTGGGGAGCGGCGACTGGCCCGGATGATTTATTGAAGCTGTTATCACCCCCCCCCCCCCCCCCCCCCCCCCCCCCCATTTTTTTCACATTTTCTCTTTCTTCCTGTCTTTTCTTTCATTCTTGTTTTCGCTCCTTCCTCCCCCTTCTCTTAATTTTTGGTGTACGCGTGTGTTGTTCGTTAGTTTTTGTGTGTATGAGGCTGCTCGCCATGTTTTGGGGGAGATAAGAGCGGGAATTATGTTTTTTAGGGACGCGCTTTATTCAGCCATGGCAGCATTATTTGTGAATTTTTGTCTTTGTGGGTTTTATTTTGGGAGTACATTTCTAGTGTTTTGTCCTCTTCTTTTTGTCGTGAGCGTATTTCTCCTTTTTTCCTGATGACATGGATTATATGAAGGGATATTAGATAGCATGCTGAGAGCTGGGTAATTATCATTAATGTGCCCCAGAGGGTGAATGGATGTAGACCAAATGGAGTGTTTTACAGTGACTGAAGATTAATATGAGAGCTGGGTAATATCTGCTGCAGGGTCACACTGGGTTCACTCACAAGTTTTATTACCATACATGACTTAGTCGATATTATGTAACAACAATAGAGCTCACTTTAATCTGCTGTCTGTTATGAACACATTTTATTTGACAGTAAGTTGGTTGAAAATATTGGGGGGATTTTACAAATCTAAAACCTTGTTTTTGACTTTCATAGCTTGGGATCTTCAAAATGAACATTGAGACCCAGGATGGCTGTGTGGAAGTGTTTTAATTAATCCAAATCCCAGGATCAAAAAGTATTTCTGTGTTTTAATGGAGCAGGTGTGCTTTAGGACAGACTCACAGATGTTCAGAAAGGTTTGGAGAAGCTAAGTGGATGACTCAGACCTGCAGAGATGCGCCTTTTTAAGATGAAGTGTTTGCAGTAATGGTTTTTGAGTTCATTGGAACTAATTGGGTCATTTGTTGCGGTTTGTTTAGTTGATTCTCAAGACAATAGCTGGGAGACTTTGTTTTTGGAAAACAGACAATATGAAAAAGAGAGTAAAATATGAGGGATAAATTCCTATGTTGAGGCAAACAAACAGACAAGGCAGCAGCATCAGCCCCAGATACAGAGGCTTTAGTCCCTGTTGTGGCCATCGGTTTGATTCAGATCTCTGCCTTTTTGTGTATGTTGTCCCTTACTCTCTATCCTCCCTGCATTTACTCTCATTTTAGCTATGCAAGAAATTAAAGTCAAAACTGCTCACAAAATTAACTTAAAGGACTGTGAGGACTTTCCAAGTTGATCTTTACAAGTGATCTTGTAAAGGTCTCACTTCCAGATATATGTCTGATCATAATCCAAAATCTAAAATGAGACTAACAGCACCAGTGTGTTATTTTTAAATGCTATTTCTCAGCTCTCAGATCTAGTTGGACCATAGTCTGTATAAAATATGGACGTAGTCTCCACGACATCACCTGTCTGTTCCTGATGCAGTCTAATGAAGCCAATCCATGAACAGAGCCATCTTGGATATGATGCAGACTTTGAGCTTGCTTTCTAACAGCTATAGGGTGGCCATCAATCACCTGGGCTGAGCTGAGCCTCTGATTGGACAAACCCGTAATCCTAATATCCAATAAACCGCTAAGTGAGAAAAAAAAATCACTCACCGCAGAGTGTGTGCCAGTAGCGAAATTAGCGTTTCAGACCCAAGCTGTTTTTTGAACCAGGCTGTAAATATGATTTTTAATGCCGTAAAAGTCTGTTTTTTGGCTTGATGTGTATGTGACTTCCGGTCTTTCTGCAACCAGCCTGTAGTGGATTCTCGATGAACAGCAACTTTTAGCACTTCCACATGGACTAAATTTTTCTCTACTGGATGTTGCCCCTTGGGTTGGATAGGACCACAGGTTACGCCACATTGAAGTTACTATGACAAAACTGCACTGGAAGCTAAACAGGAGATAGACAGAGCACAGCTTCAAGGCTAAAACACAGACTAAACTGTTTGTGATAGTGTCATTCCAACCCACATGCAGCAGTTATACTGCGGTGATCTGATCAAACTTGAGAGTCTGTCATTAATAAAATGAAGAGTGAGGTTACATTAGCTCCGCTTGGTAGATAAGCAGAACATAAAGATTTGCTAACGTTACATGTTAGCCTATGGATATGTCTCAGAGCACCGGGCTGCGAGTAGTGTTAAAATGGCCAGCTGCTATACTACAGTACAAACTGACAAAGTTTTCTTGTTGTCATGTTTCAAACCACAGTGCTGCATAACTGTTGATAAATAACTTACCTCGTTGCGTTGTATCCTGTAAAAGTTGTCTTGAACAGAGAAAAGTAGTGTTAAAAGGACGATCTGACAGGAACATGTAAAAATCACATTAAAGGTCATGTACTTTTTTGTATTTTTCAGCTGCTTGAGGGTCCCATTTAACATCAGTCATAACGCAACATGAATTCAGTTTCTACACCAGTCTCAGATACTGTAGAAGAGTATAAATATAAAAAATATAGTCTGAATAAAAAGAGTTATACATGGATGGAGAAAAAGAGTGTTTCGACAGATATATTAACGTCATGTATTGATAAGAGGCCACCTGGTGTGAGCAATATGTGAGTGTTCAGCTTGTTTGATGATGAGTCATGATTCCTTAAGTATAGTGTGTGTGTGTGTGTGTGTGTGTGTGTGTGTGTGTGTGATACCAGTCCATCTGTTGTTCTTAATCAGGGGGAGAGCAGATGAGTTCCGTCACCTGGAGACTGGCTCAGGGAGGTCCAATTAAACACACACAGACACACATCATTTATGCTCTCACACACATTCACTCACACACACACACACACACACACACACACACACAACTCCACACATACAAAAGCAGAAGTGTCATAGCTCCCAAAAACACATGCACATACACTACCTTCAAAGAAACTTTTATTGAACTAAACTAACCAACAACATTCACAGCAACTGCCATCATCATTTGAAGTCATGTTAAACACACACACACTCATGCATGCACATACACAAACTCACATTCACAGACCTAGAAACACTCTAAGAACCAAGCAGGCTCCCTTTTGTACTCGCATTTTCTACTCCAAAATGAAAACTAACCAGACAGGACTCACATACAGGTGTAAGTTGATCATTATGGTTACTACATATGTGAAGACAGTGTGTGTAAGTGTCACTGAGTCATTTCTTGTGTATAAGACAGAGGATGTGAGAGTGATTTACTGCAGCACATATGTGAGTGTGAACTGCAGCCTAAAGGTAAAAGCTTTGGGTGTGCTTTTGTCTGTGACATCCTCACACCTTGCTCACAGCATCTCGTTTTATTTTGGGGACACAGGAGAGGCTGTTATTTTTTATTTTGGGATGCCATGAGGGGAAATCAAAGCCTCAAAAGTCAACTTTAACTATTGTAGTTTAGGTGCCAAAAACAACATGAGTAGTTATATATAAAATGTGTTTCCAAAAGATATTTGAACTCCTTTTGCCCTTAAAGCTGTAGTGTCATGTTAAACACATTACCTTTCTCTGTTTTTTTGTAACCTTTTTGAAAATCAATAACTTCATGATGCTTTTATGCCGGACATATGACATTCCCAACATCTCTTCTACACCTTGTCAACCACATCTGCATGAAAATTCCACCTTCAAGGTAAAACCTTATAGGAGTTAAGATAAGACTTTTTACAAACCATACTTATACAAAATAAAACTTTATTCAAACTATTGGAAACCACATACACACCCAGCCAAAATAAATGGTTTTCACAGCAAAAAAGAAAAACATGTTTACAGCCTGGTACAAAAAATGTCTCCCTTCTGAATAGCTAATATCTCTTAGGGCACACACTGTCATTACAGAGGTGAATTTTTTTCAGTCGGCAGTTTAGCAGATATTAGAACGCAAGTTCACCCAATCACATGACAGACGGGCGCCCTAATTGGTGTTCGCGTGTAGGCTCAAAGCCCACCCCAATATGGATGCACCAGCTGATTTGCCTCAAAACTCTGTTTCAGAAACAGACAGGTGATGTCACAAAGGCTATGTCCATTTATTATACAGTCCATCTTTGTGCCATGCTTTGAAATAGTTTCTGTTTTGCACCAAGCACAAGGGCACATCACATGTGCTGCAGCCCAGAGGAGTCTTTCTGTGGCAGTGTCTGCAGTTATGCCTGCCAGCTGTGGCTGCACTGCTGTTCTCCACCTCTGTCCCTCTGTGCGGGAGGTGGGATTGGTCGGGCAGAGGTAGAGGTAGTAGAGGTGACTAGCCATTTTACAGCACAGGTACTAAGTGGTAAAAATTATAATTTTATTCACACCTTAAAAAACAGTATCCAGACCTTCTCCAAACAGTTCCTCTTCAGCAGAGTTGTACTCACTGTCACCGCTCCTTAACGAAGACACCATGCAAACAAAAACAGCCTTGTCAGTCGTCAATATCTTCTTTTCATTAAATTTGCCCAACATTGTGGAAAATCTCACAGATCTCACAGTGAACAGTTACTGGTGTGACGTAATGAGCCCCAAACAGATAGGAGGTCCTAGAAATTGTGATTGCTATCCGAGCGATTCTTTCACTAATTACATTTTGTTGGTCAAGAAAACTGTAAAACAAACATAATGACTCAGTTGTGAAGACTCTTAGCTTTCTAACAAGGTATAGCATTCTGATGTTTGACAAAGGGGATACTGTGTATGCTTGTGTATGTGTAAGACTGTTTCCAGGAGTTTAAACAGAATTTAGCAGACAACTGTGAAATAAATAATGATAAAAATGGCAAAAAATGGAAAAAAAAATATGGACATCTTTAAATGTCTGAAGACAGTGACGGGGGAAGAGTTTATTTATATGACTCCTCTCATAAAGTTTTTCTGTATTTGACCCCACTAACTGATTGTCTCTGAATGTTCTTCACACAATGTATAAACCAAGTGTGTAAAGAGAGTGTAATTTCATGAAGTCTTCAAGGCAATTTAATTTAATTTTAAACACACTGAAAAGATGTAATATATTAGCAATGAGGCAGTGTGCAGTATTTTTTTTTTTTATTTGCAGGATGTTTCCAGGATTCTGAATTTGCCCCGTTTGATTTTCTGCTTGTCTTTTGCAGCACATTTGCCTTTATCAGCCAACATGACAGAGATATATGCATTAAACTCATGTTTCAGGATATCAGGGGAAAATGTGTCAGTGTCCTCTTTTTTATGTGTGTGTGTGTGTGTGTGTGTGTGTGTGTGTGTGTGTGTGTGTGTGTGTGTGTGTGTGTGTGTGTGTGTGTGTGTGTGTGTGTGTGTGTGTGTGTGTGTCAGAGATGTAGTGCTGGGGTTAGCTGTGATGGATGTCCTGTTTGGTTTAATTGATGCTGCGCCGTGTTGAAGGCCAAAACGTGTTGTTCAACCAACATGGAGCTGCTTCCCAGCTGCTCTGCATGTTGTGTGTGTAGATGAATGTTTGTGTGTGTGTGTGTGTGTGTCTGTGTGTGTGTGTGTGTGTCTGTGTGTGTGTGTGTGTGTGTGTGTGTGTGTGTGTGTACATTGCAAGGTGCATCTGACAGTCAGGCAACTGCCACATTAAACCCAGTATGGACACATGAAAACATGAACAAAGATGCACACACAGTGCTAGTGCACACACACTAGCTGTGACAATAAGCAACATATACAATATATAAGATCAAGGACTGACTTATTGTTTGAGTGGTTTTAGCATTACCTGTTACAAAAAAGGACATTGAAAGAAAGAAACAAAACTTATTAATTTTAAGACTGTATCTTGTAATTCATTTTTTGTTTCCTTCACCAAGTTTGAAGGTTTTTCTCTTTTTTTCTTCAACAAAGGCCTGCATTTTTGTCATCCTTTTTCCCTCTTCAGAGCTTAGTACAAATGGGAGAAAACGTTAGGTGTTTAATGTTAACATGGAGCTTTATAAACCAGAAAATACATGTTTTTGTCTGTTTCCCTCTTTTACTGCCCCTTTTCCTTTGCCTCTCTTTTCTGAAGGTGAGCCTTGTTCTGTTCTGTCCTAAAGCTGTTCTGTCGCAGTAACGCTAAATATTGCTGAGCAGCTCTTCTCATCAGGCACACACACACACACACACACACACACACACACACACACACACACACACACACACACACGCAAAGTGCTGGGCTAGGGGAGAAATGTGGCCTGTTTCTTTGCAGTTTTTGATGACTCCCGCTGTACCGGTGAAACAGAATGCAGCGTACATTAGCACAGGATAGAGTGTCCCAAAACAGAGGAGGGGAGAGGGGAGGGGAAGAGATACAAAACGAAAACTGCAATTAATTTTTCAATGTTGAATGGCAGATATTACTCTACAGATAGAAGAAGAGTATCACATCTGCAGTAGGTCAAACATAGTTTGCCTAGATAATCTCTATCAAACTTTCCCTCACTAAGTTGCTCCTAAACTTTCAAAAGGAACACCGTCCTGAGTAGATAGTACACAAAGGTTGTGCAGTTGTCATGTTTTTGTTGGTTTGTAATGTAGGTTTTCTATGTTGGCTAAAATGTTGAGTTTTATACAGTTCAGACCCTGTGAACAGCTGTAGCTTGTATTCAGAGAGGAAAGACCTCTGCCAAGGCCAGTCCTCAAAAAAATGCAAATCTGAAAGTGCAACCACTGAATATTTCATGCCTGGATAATACAGCATAAAATAGGGTTATACCTACATGTTTTGTTTTTCTATTATATCATATTTTTAATATTTACTTGAGCCTCTTCTCAGTAGTTCTCAGACTGAATGAGATACGTTTACTAGATTAATTGATAGGTTAATAAATCAAAATGAATTAAGCCTTTATATTAGCCACTAAAGACCCTGAGGTATTCTGGTCCAAACTATTTCTATGCATTTACTTGATAAAATCCACACAGAATAATAGAAGAAAAAGGTTACCTGCTTTGTCCACAGGGGGTGCCAAAATTGACACAAAACAAAAGTTCTGTATTGAAGCTTTGAAAATACATTTACTGACGTGTTAAAGGGAGCTTTGAATCAAATTGCATCAGTTATTTATTTATACATTGTAAACATAGACCCAACTGAAATTCTCAGCTTCTTAAAGAAACTTACAAAAATTCAGTCTCTGAAGTTCAGTTTAAAGCACAGACAGAGTAACAGCTATGAAGCTGAAACTTTTAGAGCTCCCCTGGTGAGAGGTTGCAGTATAGGTCTCAAAGCCTGCCCATGTCAACAGATGGAACATGGATCAAACTAGAAAATTAAAATGCATACCAGATTAAATTTACTTAAACATGTTTTCTGTCACTAGTTAGCCCTTATCACACTGATTTATGTCCAAGTGTTCATTTTTCTCAGTGGAGCGTTAATTTGGATTTGATGATGAAAGATTTTTGATTGACTGAAGTACTGAAGTTGAGTACTTTGCCCACTACTGGTTGTAGTTCAGAGTAATCTCCTGAGTTAAGTGAATTTGGATTGGTGTACTCTTCAGCATTGAGCTCCAGTAAAGAATGTGGATGGAGACTAATACCCCTAACATTCATTTCTGCTCTAAGAAATTAGCACCAAACACACACTAACTTAAGTGCACATGAAAAAATCTAGTACCTTCTACATCTAGTCCATCTGTGGCCTCTCTCTTCCTCTCTTTGTGCATTTCCCTAAACTCTCTCTGACCCACAATGCCACTGTGCGTGATATTTCTCTTCCTCTCTATATCTCAGGGTAATTGCATGAATCAGGAGAGATTGCATTTACTCAGACAGCAGAGTGGCGAGCTGGCAGGGTAATAAATGGCCTGATAACCTGCTCTACTGTGATCCCTCTCAACGCAGAAATAAGAACAAAAAAATCATTACCTGCTTCAGACAGGCCCATCCTGCCATGTCACCTGTGATAAAGAAAGACATATTTCCCAACCCAGAGAGGGGAAGCGCTGTGAGGGAAATAACGATGAAACGGTTATGGAAACAGTCCAGGTAACATTTCTTTCTTTGTTTTACAGACTGGGTCATTAATTCTAGAGCACAGAACAGAGCGATGTAGGATAAAGTACCAAGAAGCAACAAAGTGAAATACCATCGGTGAAGTTGGGAGGTTTTCACTTCAGCCATGATTTAGGAGGGTAAATGGATGAGAAGAATGGTCAAAACAATCATTTTTACAATAAAAAAAAAAGACTTTCAAGAGAATAAAGAGAATCACATATTCTCTTTATTTTATCTCTACTGTGATGCTGTGTCACATAAAAGGCAAGATAAATATCAACAGGAAATAATTAAATATACTGAGGGAAATATACTAAAACAATTGCGCCTGAAGACACTAACTCTGGCTCTGAAAGTGACTACTTATTTAGACTGCATTCATGTACAGTTCAAACGCATCACCCCTGCAACAACAGGCTGATCGGTGATGTGAGGGGTTGTGTGTGTGTGTGTGCATGTGGGGGGGCACGTGATCACAAATCATAAGTGAGCCAGGCAGATCTGGTTCTTGTTTTTTTTCTTCATAACTTAGGTATTCAAAATAGCTTTTAAGGAATGTAAACGGTTTTAAACATAACACAGTCTTGTAGCTGCTCAACTAAAAATTTATTTTTCCTCCCTGTCTTGCTGTTAAGAATCAGTCTTGACTGACTTGACTTCTGGATTTTTTAAGGATGTTTCTCTTGAAATGTTAAGACACTTTCAGAATTATTAATGGATATTACTTTGAGACTTCCAGGGATTTCCCTTAAGAATTAATGAAGCTTTCAGAAAATTTGAAAATTTAAAGAAAAACTGAGAAAAAAATATTTTGTGAAATTATACATATATATATATATATATATATATATATATATATATATATATATATATATATATATATATATATATATATATATAATTCAACAACATTGTATGTGGGATTTTTATCCTCTCACACCCAAGCAATCTGTCTCCAAGAAACACAGACTCACTCATGCACACACACATGCTCACACAAACTCAGGGTCACATGATTACAGATTCACATAACCACCCTGCAGGGCACATGCACAACAAAAAAAAGTCATGCTCAGAGACACTCACAGCCCTCTTTGTGTGGATCCCTGAGGCTGTGCTATAGAGTCATAGCTGCCTGATGTTTCATCAGCAAGACGACATGTTACTGCTCCAACTCTTTGCCGTTCAACTGTTATAATGTGCTGTCAATACTACTAAATCAACTTTATATGCCTCCAGTGGGCAAACAATCCACAAACACACTTCAGTAAAGCGACCTTTCAAATGAACCCATTATATTACCCTTTTTTATTTTATACTCATAAGGTGTTTTTGTAACAAGTGTTGGTTTTTTCTCTCATTTCTATAACTATATTTTCCTTCCTTTTCGCTTTATGAAATAGCTTACAACAGCTTATTGTCTGAGCCCTTTGGGAAAGCTCTAAATCACCACCATTTTACAAAAGTGCAGAGACTGGGTTGAAGTTTCACAACACATAAAACATAGATCCCTACGAAGCAAGCACAGCCATGGAGGGGACGTGAAAATAATATCTGACAGGCCTTGTGTGGAGGAAAAGCCCATTTACATAAGTGAGGTCTGGTAAAGCAGTGAGAAGGTGAACTGTAAAGGTGAGTGCTGAGTGGACTTGACTGTTTCTTATTCTGGGACAAAGGCAGAGAGTTTGTCTCTAGGGTTTACCCCAGTGTTTGGAGACTGTTATGTGCAAATGCCGCCGCTTTTGTGCGTTTTGTGTGGCACTGACCTTTCACGGATCACAAAGATGCAAGAGCTGCTCTGTGTAAGGGGACAAAACTGTTGAAAGTAGATTATGTTTAGATTGATGCAAAATTGTTCTGTATAGGTCGATCCACAACTTTCCAGCAGGGGAAAGAACTGTGTTCTTATCACTAAAAGTCATGTAACTACCATCTTAACCTTTTCATCTCTAAAACTGATGCATGGCCCATCACCAGTGGTTTTGTTAGACAGTCGCAAAAAAAAAAAGACTTAAAAATGCTGAGGCCACAAACCTAAATTGAGAGCCTGTTCAAAATATAAGTAGCAGAAAGGATAAACCATGCATTGAACAGTACATGTCATAAGTATCCATTCATTCTTTATCAACTCTGCTGAATTGCTTAAGAGTTGAAGGACATTGAGCCGATCCCATCTGACATTTATTACAGAGGTGGCGTACACCTTGGACAGGTCACTATTCACTCACACAGATAAACCCAACTAGTCAAGACACCTAGAGACAACGAAGACTCTGTCTGCGTCTCTGTCTGCATCTCTCTCTCCCTCTCTTTCTGGCTATATTCCTTGCTCTCTTTGCCTTTGTCAACATATTCCTCTCTCCCTTATTGCCCCCCCCCCTCTCTCTCTCTTTCTTCCTAACCTTAACACAGTCCAGATTGATTGATTGATTGATTGATTGATTGATTGATTGATTGATTGATTGATTGATTGATTGATACCAGTTAAGTGCAGATGTTTGGAAAGTGTGATTTTGGGAGCTAGTCCTAAGCTTGCTATTTTCTCTTGTCTCCTTTTTATGCTAACCTATACTAATCGCCTTTTGACACAAGCTACTTGAGCACAGATGTGAGAGTTATCAATGCTCTTATTTATCCCTTTAAAAAAGAAATAATAGAATAGTTTGCATACACATAGCTTTAATAAAATCTACTCACTTTGTAGACTTAAGTGAAGCTTTGGGCTGATTTTTTTTTTTCCAAAAAATATTAAACATTATAGCAGAAACCTACAATGAAGAGAGTTTAATTTATGAGTATTATGAATAAAAATTATTAGAACTAGAGAGTGATGTAGGAGGTCAGTCACTCAGTAATTGAATTGCAGAAAATGGCTGGTGGGCTGGACTTTTCATAATACATGATAAATGAACCGATCTAAGTGGACGTCTGGAAACTCTGAATGATAATGAGTGACTACAAATAATTTCTGAAGAGGATGAACATTTTCACTCCAAACCCACTTCTGCATTGTTTGTTAATTGAATCAAATCACTCTCTTCCTGAAAGTTATTTGTAAATCAACCACCACCGCCTCCCCTTGTTTTGTGCAAGTCTGTGTTCTATTTTAAAATAGTGCTTATTATGAAATGACCATATGATCCTCCATATGGCATGTTTTAATTGCATCTCCTCTCATCTGTTGTAAGGCACTGATGATAAGCCACAGCTTTCTCTCTGTTTATACCTGTTCTTTTTCAGTTCACTCTATCAATGTTCAAACCTCTGAGTTAAAGGAGGAGAAACCTGAGAAACAAATAAAAATATCACCTGGACTCACTCCATTGTCCCCACTCTGCCTCACTCCCTATCATCTATTTGCCAGCATCACTTTCATTACATCTCTGTTTGGGCTTGTTTGTTTACTTATTTCTTTATTTCTGCTCCTTCTCTCTGAAGATAAGGGTTTCCTGCCAAGGCATCTCCAGCCTCCATAGCATCACTGTCCATGGATGCCAGAACCCTGCAGAGGTGACTTGAAAGTGTTATATTTACTGGAGGGAATGGGTGTCTGAGCCACTAACTACCCACTGAAAAACGTCATTGTTCCAGTACCTTTGCAAAGCTTCTGTGGGAAGTTTTAAACTGTGTGGCATAGGTCTAAAAACCCAATGCACACCTCTTTCAAAATCTAGATACATGTCATAACAACACAAACTGTGAACCCTGTGACTGATCCAGAAGGCATCATCAAACATCCTGCTTTTACAGCATTTACAGAATGGATTCAACATCCCAGCTTTTGTGTCAGTTTTCATTCAGTTGTTGAGCCACCCTGCATGACAGATCCTCATACAACCCAACTTTAAACTGAAAAAAAAAAAAAAAAAGAATAAATCGTCTTGACATTGTTTTGTACTTCACTCGATGACATCTGTTAGCAAAATGATAAACACTTCATTTAAGAAATAATTTGTTTCATCGCAAGCTTGTTTGTTCTGTCTGCATGTAATCTTTGTAGCTACCTCTGCATACTAAGTGTGTTTCCCAAGCTTTACCAAACACAAATACATCAAACTCTCAACAGGCTGTTAAGATAAATTAAGGGGACAAACTTTCGTTTTATGGTGAACCTGCAAGTTTCAGGAGTATCCATTCTGCTCAGGTACCATTCAAAGAACCCAAAAGATGCCTGGCACACCATTAAACAACTTATACTTCGAAGTCTAATACACTTCATTTCCTGCAACACACGCTGATTATACTGTAATAATAATTATGATGCACTCATTATGTGCTCATAATGTGCATATGATTCCTGTAATGCTCTTTGAGTACCACTTCAAACACAGCAGCTGCAGTGGGGGAAACAAGCAGAAATGAGTGCCAGGTGGGGGCTGGGTGGGCAGTTGGCTTATACAAAAATATTAGTATTAGCAGTAAAATAACAGCCTGGCAATAAACCACTCCATCCACCTATTTATTTATTTAGCTGTAGCCTCAGGGAAGAGATAACCGCTGTCCTGTCAACCACATAACTACATCAACCAGTGGAAAGCCCCTTTGTGTGTGTGAGTGTGTGAGTGTGTGTGTGTGTGTGTGTGTGTGTGTGTGTGTGTGTGTGTGTGTGTGTGTGTGTGTGTGTGTGTGTGTGTGTGTGTGTGTGGTTGTTTAGAACTGCAGCAGACAGCAGCAGAGCTAATGCATAGCGGAGCAATAATTCTCCTCTACATACTCTCCCTCTCTATATACTCTCTAACTTTGTCCATCTCTCTGCCTCTTTGCTGCCCTTCCCCTCTCTCTCCCCATCCATCCCCCCTCCTCTCTCTGCTCACTCGTTGAAGATGGATCACTCTGTGTCTGTCAGCAGTAGTATCACAGAATGAGAATGTATTGTCTGCTGTCTCAGATAATAAATGCTGCTATCTGTGCTACTGTTCCCAGCCATAATAGATGGCCCGTATCTACACAGCTTTCTGTTTATGAGATTATCACAGCCCCTCTGTTGTCCCTCCAAGCCCCTTGACAGGAGAGATGGAGAAATTACTTTATCGCTAGGGGGCCCAAAAGTTATCATTGGTGTGGTATTCAACGAGTGGTGGAGCTTTGTGAATTGGCAGTTGCTGCGGCTCGTGCTGTGGCATCACACGAGCTGTGAGTGTGAGCGAAGAAACAGGAGAGGTTAAATTGTTCTGTGATTGCTCTTTTATGCTCCTTGACTCCGTGATGTGTTGTTGAAGAGAAGCCACCTGAAGACAGGAGGGAGGAGATTAGCATCAGACTAAAGCTGCTGCGCTCGTCTTCATGCTACATCACCACTTATCATGTTTTTATCTTGTTTGATTTCTGGGAACATATACTTATAGTGAACACACAGATATTTCACACTGCGGGGTTCATACATCTACAAAGACCCTGCTGCTGAGTGCATTATTGAGACATTTGGAGCTTTCCAACGAGCTGCTCATTCAAATCAGTGCAGGTCATGTGATAAATGAAGGTCTGGGCAGTGGGGAGAATCAGTCACAGTCACTGGTCACTGTTGGACAGGGTGGTCAGTCATTAGAGACTACATATGTGTGTGTGTTTGTGTGTGTGTGACATTTATCACTGCTGGTCGCTGAGAGAGTCTGTTGTATGCTGACCCATGTCTTGACCACCTGACCCCTGCCTGACCTCTGTGTCTGGCTCAGGCTGCAGAGCAGAGGGTCGTATTGGTTCTTGCTGTGAACTGATGGCTCGGCTCTCTTCACTTGGCTTAAACCTCAATCCCAAGCTTGTCCTCTACAGGACAGAGCAGGATGAGCCAACAGGGCAACTAAGATACTGTACAGCAGGATGATGGGACCTTCGACTTCCAGCTTAATAGCACATAAAGTTTCTTTTTTGGCCTATATATTTTAGGATGAAACACTAAAGTATTGTTGCGTTACGGCCTTTTTTTCTGAAACACTGCAGCCACCGTTGCCATGTAAACAGCAAGCCGGGATTTTCAGTGGAAACGCTGACATCACGCTCCGCTTTGCACATGCGCATTACACTTTCATTGTGGCTAAATAAAATGCTGTGATTGAACCAGACAACAACAACAGTAACAATGGTGGACTATCGCATTGTGCTTGTGCTGCTGATCTGCTGACTGCCTTTCGAAAAATGTGCATCTGTTACATCACTTCTGCAAAGATGCATTTGATATATTCACCAGATGATTAGCCCACCTCTACTTCGGTGGGGGGCTAACAAAAGACCCTTGTGTCTATAACCAACTTCAGGCCTGGAATGCATACTACAGTGGTTTCAGTCCCTCAGTGTTTCCGTGTAAACTCGGATTTTTTTCAGTGCACTTTTTTGGGTGTAACATTGTTGTGTCAACGGCCTCTGAGACAGACTGGAGCACAGAAGCATAACTCTTTGTGGAAAAAAAACCCCACCTTTTTTTGGTAATTTGGAGGCAAAATTTTCATCTTGTAGGAAAAAACTTATTAAATTTTATGTACAATACAATTACCTTGTGGTAAAGTAAGGTCTTATCTTGAGTGGCCAAGTTTGTATATTATGAAAACAAGATTATAATACAGTGGGCAGATGTAAGCTTCTTGTGTGGACAAAGTCAGATCTTGTGTAAAATATTATATTTGTTTGAACAAGGTTATTTTTCATCATGTGTTAACAAGCTGTTGTCTTATGAGAAGACCACTGATATTGATATTTTTTTCCTCAAATGTTTAGGTTTGATCATAACTTGTTTGCACATGATCAGAATAATGACTCTATGGGGCTTTACAGGGCAGCATGTAAAAGTCCTACTGCAGCCCAAATGTAGTTTCTTGAAGGGTAACCAGGAAGCCATGGGCATCACTTAAACATTCCTTGATGCAAATAATTTAAAGAAAATAATAATGTTCTTGATTTTAATCCATGAGACCAGGAAATGTTTCATTTCCCTTTATCAAAGTTTAGGAAGGACAAAAAATACTTTGTAAAGCTGATAAAACAGTCATCAAAAAGCTAAAGCAACCTAACCAGATTTAGCTCTGTATTGGATAACAGGACTTCTGTTGAGAAGCACAAATCAATACGTCTGCTCGTCCAGTGCTCTGACCAGTAACTCTAATTGGCCCAAAAGCTCAACAAGGGCTTTAATTGGCTGTTGGCCCTGTCTGTATGAGCAGAAGGGACAGCTGGTTCTGAGCCAGACCGCCTGCTCTGCTGCACATGGTCATTTATCTCAAACACTGAGTTTTGCTTCAAAGTGCATTAGCCATTTTCCAGTCCTGGGAGAATAAAATATAATATTCTTAAGTATTTTTCAATTCGTATAGATTAACCTGAATAAAAAAATCTTTCTGTTTTTGATACCTCCGAATGAGCTTTTTACATCAACATGAAGAGCAGGTCCCCATCCACGGAGACCATGTTCCTACAGTTGCACAGATTGGACTAGTTGTAGCGAGCCCCAGTCAGAAAAAGATGAAGCATACTGATATTTTTTAGGAGCCTTTATTTATGTTCAGCCTTATCCATATTTTGAACATAAATGTACACTGTATCTCCTTGAAACACCATAAGAGCTACAGGGCAGACAAATAGCATGAAATTAGCTCTTACAGAACGTAGTACAAAGTGAGCCGTCAGAAACCAATAATTATCTGTTTGAAAAACATATTACAGTAATAATATTGCTTTAGTTAGTAATGAGTAGTGTAATGAAGTACTCTTGAAATTCCAGTAATAATATTACAGTTGCTCACACAAAAAATAACTCATTACTCCCTTTGTTATAACCCTCTTATGATTTAAAATACAACAATCCACTGATTAATTTTAATGGGCACGTCAGCTGAGCAACAAGGTAGCTCACTTTATGTTGCCAGGTATGCTGTTTACCTGTGGAACTGGGCATTTTTTTAGGCACTGCCACAGCTTTTTTTTTTCTTTTTTGCCATTGGGCTTGTTTTTCACTTGTTGTCATACATACCTGGCAATCCTGACTAGCTTGAAGGATGGAGCAGTACACGTTTACATTTGGTGGCTGGAAATAGGCCCATCACTTTAGTTCTTTTGTTTGTTTTGTTTTGTTTTTTGTTTTTTTTTACAGGAAACATGACAGCAATATTGTTGTCAGATTTAAATTGTGTCCAAGTACTAGGTTTCTTTCAACTAAAGTCAACTCAGACTGGATTTCAAAAACTGTCTCTCCTCCTGCAATTTCACTTATGACATCAACACAGAGGCCATGTGTAAACTCAGTACCACGAGGAGAATGGACACAACACTGTCTGTGTGACATGTTAACATCACACAAGGACATCAGTCAAAGGTTTACTTGCATAAACCATTCTGCTATAAAACTTTTAGCTTACAAACAACCACAGCTTACATGCTAATAGATTAGTATGACTATGATGATAAGTATGACCATTAATCATAATGAGGCATCTAAAATGCGCAAAACCACCATAAACATCATTACACACACAATACCTTCTTCCCGTTGCTAAATTACCCCCCCCCCCCCCCCCCCCCAAAAAAAAAAAAAAAAAAAAAAAAAAAAAACCTTTATATGTTGAAGAGCAATGCTCTTTCTTTTGAACACTGTTCTGGTAAAATAACCTGTTTTCCCCCATTTACGTGTTAATTTGCACTCTTTCAGTTATGATCGCCACTTTCTCTAAGTGACTACCAAAATAAAATACCCTCATTATAAAGGTGGAACAAATGAAATTAAGGCTTGAAAGAAATAGTGATCTGAAGAATAAATTATCTTTAGGTCATTTTACATAAGTAATGATCCAGTTCTAAAAAGAAAGAAGAAGCAGAAGATTGGCGATTACAAGAAACTTGGAGCCTCTTGTCCCTGAAGGCCACCATAGCTTTACCAGCAGAAGGAGTAGGCATGAGAGAGTTTCAGTCCAGAAGCTGTTAACTATATTAGGGAATATTCACATTTCGAGGCAGTGTACCTTTGAATATATAATCTTTCACATCGAGCACAAATCTAGTGTTAAGAAAAAATTTGCAGTTGATGTTTGGGAATAAGAATTTAATGAACTTAGCTAACAGCTTGAAGACCTCCAAGTATTACCATAAATGTAGAGATTTTGAAAATGACTTCTCCATTGGCTGGAAGTATAACAGCTTGTTTTGACAGTCTATCAGATATGGGAATGTTAGAAAATACATAATACATGGTTTTTGGTCTTGTTATCAATAAGTTATGTTGAAAATGACTTTGGTTGTGGCCAAAACCTAAGAGTTAAATTAAAGTTTAACTTCATAGTTAACCATGCAACAAAAACTGCTGTTTAAATTCTGTCAGGCTGCAGCTGTACTTAGCAACTGTAGCGTTATTTGGATAGCTCCATAACAAAGTGTCTCACATATCATGTTCTCCAGATGGAGACACCATATGCAGAGTAAAGATGTCTTCCTGGTAATAAGGACTGGTTGTCCAGAAGATTCAGGAAGTTAACTTACAGGCTGAACTTGTAGTGCAGTCTGTCTTTTCCTTCAGACCTAATGAAAGGTCATTAGAGCCTGCTGATGTTTTTTTAAATCATATATCTTTGGATCAGTCCAGTTTTTTAGCATATCAGCCAGCTTTTGAAGTCAATCAGGGGGGGAGAAGAATTTTACTAAACTCAACTGAGGCAGTTAGCGGAGAAGAGGGGTGGAAAGTTTTTTCATCCTGCATCTAAATTTACAGCTGAGCTTATGCCACTCATTTAATCAGCCGTTTCTGCATCTGTTATTTAATTTATGTCTTTTTAAACAACTGAGCTTCTGGAGCAGAAACTTGAATATCTGTCTATTTCAAGAAATACTTTGGATGGAAACATTTTCCCTTTTCCTCTCAGAGTGATCTTTATTTCTTTGTTGCTTTAACACTCTGGAAAGGTCAAAGATTTCAGTTATGAGGTTGAGTCAGGATTTTCTGCACCTTTTAAGCTCATCGTTTGAAGAGGGAAAAGTGTGCTGATATGGCCCAAAATATAGAGTTCCCTGGATGCCCTTCCCTGCTCTCTAAAATAAAAATGTCCCCATTTTCTAAATCCTAATGATCTGTAGACCTTGACAAATGTCAGAGCAAGCAGGTTCACAGCTAACACTTCTGTGTAGTCATATAAGTCATAGTTTTATTTACATTTTCAGAAGCATAAGCAAGAATCGGGCCACATGGCGTGACACCTGCTCATTGTATGTTTTGACTGCATGTGTAGAAATCAGCGGGTGTTTGAAGGGAACATCCATCTGACTGTCACACTACAGGGAGCACGGGCTACACACAAACAAACCTATGCTCATACGTACACACAGCTCACCTCAGTCTAGGAGGCTTAATTATAAGTGCTAAAAAGCATTAAAAAAACTTTTTCAAAATATATTTGTAACATTTATCTACAATTAATTAATTAATTAATTAATGATTAACTCATTTTTATGATGTCCTTTTTAAAATGACTAGAACCAAACATGGACTTCCTGTGAAGTGTGTGCTTAATATTAAAGCAAATCATGTTTAAAGCTAGTTTTTCTTGAGGCAAAGTAAGGTAGCTAGCAAACTGAAGCTGATATTTGAAACAATGAAACTGCAAAAAATGATATCACTATTGGTATGTCTGCATGACAAAATAAAGGTTGTTAAATACAATTTTTAAGTTTATATTATTATAGTAAAATATAAGTTGCAGCCAATATAGCCGATATTTAAACGGATTTCTTATAAAATTATGACACAAATGTTATTGTATGGACTTATTCTCCACTAAAAAACTGGATTATATCCACTTCACCGTTTCTGAAATGTTTCATCACAGCTTGTTAACTTGAAGCTTTCAGAAACTTTTGACTAAGATTGTTGTGAATACCATAAGGAGAGATGATCACATAGTCTCTTCTTATCAATATGGTGCATGCTAAGGTTAGGCAGGACTTCTGGAATTGGGGAATTTTTGCAGCCATGAAAGAGTTAACCCAGCACATACAGTGTTGTAAAACAATGGATTAAGGAACCTTTGCACGTTTTAACTTTTAGTAATAGAAACCGTGTCAACTAGATAGACTTTTAAGGGTCTTACAATTATGTTGCCTATGTGGTCTGCTGCTTGAATGTCACTTTCATTGTATTTAAATGAGAGGGTTGTCCTCAGAGGGGCCACTTATGGGATTTGACAGGGGGGCAAACACAAAGGCTAGACATGCATAAATCGTCTGCTCTGAACTACACACACACATACACATGCTTACCCCATGTGGTGCTATATGGAGCTTGCTGAATGGAGTTGTGGATTAACATGTAAACAATAGTGTGGAAAATAACACAGACACTCACATATAGACACATAAAGAAGCACGTGCACAACACACACTGAAAGACATTCTGTGTGCAGGTCTGTATGTGTTTGGGTTTTTCATTGGGAGCAATGCAGTAGCTCTCCTTTAACAAACACTGAGGGTGAGTGAGTAAATGAAGGTTGAATTTAGCTTGAGACAATGTTTTTTTATTACCTTTACCTACAATCAACAAATATTTAAATGTGTGTTGTTTAAATAAATCTATAAAACTACTGTTTTTATGTTTTTATACCTCGTTTGACTGTACAAGCTCTTCACTGGATGTTTTCTTCACTGCCCCTCCTCGTGTGTTAGGCTTTTATTACAGTCCTCTCTGCAGTCATCATTTTGAAGCATCCTCACACTTTACAACATGCACTGTAGAGGCATCTGTTTCACTTCACAGTGTAACTCACTCTGGTCTAGGGAGGTTATTTCCTGTATTGATTTTGAGAGGAAACATCCCAGCTGCAGCTCTTTCTCTTTTGAAACTGTCCCTGAACGTGTCTGTGGATTACAGTGATGACATTACTGAGTGTGTGTTCTCAAAGAAAAGAGTACAAGGGAAGCCCTGCCTTTTGGCTGCGAGTGCTGCATCCTCCTGTGTTTTTCTGTGTCCTCAAGATGTTCTTTCAGACATAAATCACACTTCCAAGCAGCGGTGAATTCTGAAGAGTTCCCATGATCAAGGTTATTGTCCTCGAGTGTGTGAGCTGCCTCATACTGCATCGTTCTTTAAGCTTTTGCCTGGGGACTTCAGTAAATTAAAGGCACGCTGGCATCTCTTTCAAGACCTCAGATCTGTGAGCGTACCACTGAGCAAACTTTCAGCGTCTGTGCAGCTCCTCTGAATCTTCTTTTTTATCATGGAGCCTGCACAAACTGCTTTACAGCCTACAACTTAAGTTTGTCTTTGAAGATCCTGATGTCAGGGAACCTGAGCGTCAGACAAGAGGAACAATAGAGACAACGATTTGATTGATTTGACAAAGGGCCTTAGGATAGAGGGTGTTCTAATGTACTCTGGTTTACTTGATCGCCTTGAATTTAAATTGATGAACAGGTTGGACACTGTGGACACCTCATGCTTTTGCATTTATACATTGCATTTGCAGTGGCCTAACATTTGTGTCCAAATGTAATGTATGATTTCACAAACCACTAGAGCATTTTTGAAAGGACAAGATGCAAATACCTTTCTGCTGAACCGCATCTACAATCACCTTGACAAGCCGGGCAGCACTGTGAGGGTCATGTTTTTTCACTTTATATTTTAGGTCTGCTTGTTAACACTGTAGCAAACATCTTAGCATATTTTAAAAGTCTGGACATAATGACATTTAGCAGGCACAGATATGAAAGCATGAAAGCAAAAGACAAAAACAACTCCTGCTAGTCTTACCAGTTTTGCAATGAAAGCTCATTGAAGAAGACGCTAAAAGAGAACAAAACTGGTAGAACTGGTGACATAATGGTCTAGATCATTTGTTCTAACATTACCATTAAAGTTATTGTTAATTCAAAGGAAGGCTGGTAAGAATCAAGACCCTGTCAGGATAATCGTTTGAATAACCACCTGTTTACCAGCAGTAAGCTTATGGTTGTCACCAACATTCAAATATATTGAATACATTCTTGTTTGCTACGGGTTGTCCAACTGACAGTCAAAGCAGTTTTTTTTTATTTTAGGTATAACCATGATCATATAAGACACTCCACAAAATGTTTATATTGTTGCTATGAAACCTTACCAAAAACTTGATTGCATGAAATCTTGACTAATTAGTGTGTAACCAGCGGGTAAATTGATAGTGATAAAGGATATTTAGGCAAAGTTTTGTTTATAACATCATAAAACTGAGGGTCTTTTCACTTTTCTAAAGGCCCTGATGAACGTGAACAGTTGTTGCTCTGGAGAGCAAAAACATATTTATTCATTACGTTTGGTGTCACAGAGCACATTTTAGAGGAGTTTGACATATTTTTTTCCTGAAACATTTCAAAGTTAACTAATCACCATTCTAGTTTCTAGGGGGAAAAAATTTGGTTTACATTATATTAATAAAACTGTGCAAGAAATGAGTTTGCATTAGTGCCTCAATAGACCTGCAGTGAAATGCTTGTGCTATACTAATAGAATGTCCCCACATTAAGAGCTCTGTTGCACCCTGTCCTCCTCACCCCCTCCCTGCAGGTTCATGTCCGTCCCTTTATTAAGCAAAGACCCGAGTAGAAATAAATTATTTTGTTAAATAAATAAATAGATAAATAAATAAAAGATTGTATTATGTTATGATCTGTTCTTAGATGAGGGATTCTTTTCTCTGCAGGACTCCTCATGCAAACACAGACACATACATGGACCCACACCTCCAAGCATGTAACAAAGATGGGTTCACAGGTGTGAGATGTAGGGTGTGATTACGGTGAGTAATGAACACATAAGCCTGTGTGTGTGTGTGTGTGTGTGTGTGTGTGTGTGTGTGTGTGTGTGTGTGTGTGTGTGTGTGTGTGTGTGTGTGTGTGTGTGTGTTAGCTGGAGGGGGGATGTTAGAATGCTTCTGTGTGTGTTTCAGAGGACCCCCTCTGTGTCGCCTCATGCTCTTGTACACTCTTCTATACTCCAGATGGTGTAGGTGACTCACACACGTTTTCAAACTGCCAGACAGTCATATAGTAAGCAGCGGAGATGTAAATGATTACAGAATAGTGACAGGATTTGATTAATTACTCTTGATAGAGGCTGAGTGTGCCGTGATGTTCAGCAAAATGCATAATGGTACATGTTGTAGATCAGACTCGCGTTGTGAAGCTCAAATGCAAATATTGGATTCACAACCCTTTCCCTGTGATTTGCAGAGAAGATGTACTCATTTAATCAGTCTTTGCATTTGTTGTCTCTTTGGAAAATATGAGCTTGTTCAATGAACATGTTGAATGAATGCGTTCATTGAACACGCTCATATTTTCATGAACAGTGAACTGAACCACTCAGTTTATAACTCGTGAATGGAAATGTAAGTGTTGTTCACTTCTGGGGCAGTGAACAGTTGCTTACAATCTTAGAGGTGCCAAAAGGTATCGAGAGATGCCGAGCACTGTTTTACGGCAACAGAAATCAGATCTACTACAGCATTCTCTGTGCATTCAGCATTGCTAATCCTGCTGACAGTTCACACAATACGGTTAGAAGCAACAGTGCATGTGAGACCAGCGGTGGCTTTGAACATTTGCTGGATTTTTATGAACAGATCATATTGTTTCAGTGTTAAACACTGTTTTTTTATTTTTAATATCTGTCTGGGGTGCTATAATAGCACACAGGGATTCATCTATTTTGAGAACTGACTTGAGGGATAGAGATTAAAGCATAGACGGCTCCAATGAAACAGAAAACTTGTCCCATGAAATAGATCATTTTTTGGTTCATGAATCAAGTTCAGAATTTTCAAAAATGAACTATGAACATGAACTAGTACATTTTAACCCTAGTACTGCAGATCGTCACTATAGTCAGGATCCATATCAATGCTTCTGCTGCCTGCTGGCATTACGAGGGTTAATTGGTGTGAACTTAACTTTGAGTTAGCTTACTTTCGGTGTGGGCATGCACAGTGCTGGGAAATACTTGCTCAAACTAACTTCAGTCAGTCGAGTATGAGGTAATGAGTTGAGACAATCATTAAGCCTCTTTGCAAACTGCTACAGCGTCCCTGGCTGCCCGTCAAATCAAACATACCCTTGATGGGGCAAAACTTGAAGGTTTAATGTCTTCAAAAAAAAAAAGTTATTAAAAACATCACCCTCTTTGTGTGCAGTGTGCTGATAGAGAAATGATCACACCAAACCATTTAAACATGCTTATTTTTGCAGGAAAGACTGTCTTTTTTGAATGGGTGTGTATGTGAATCTCATGTGGACACGCAATGAACTGCACTTTTTTACACTTGAAGCGTTGGCTTCATACTTCATAAAAAAAAAAAAAAAAAATGTGCAACGAGTAAACAAAGCTGTCTAAGAAGTTCTTAGTTTGCATCCATAATGCTGTGGAATGGGTGCTCTGTATGTAGTGGTTTGCACAATGAGCTGGATGGGCTCAGGTAAATGTTGGCTCAGTGGCAGGTCCAGGTGGTAGCCAGAGTGACCAGGGACCCACTTGAAATGTGATTGACTACCCCAGGCACCACCCAAGAGCCCTAAATGATCTATTTGGAATGTGTTGCAATGGACTGCTATGCACTATTTATGCATTTCAATGGAGCACCTTTGGCACATTTCGAAATTTTAAAATAGATATATTTACTTTAAAACTACAGTCAAACATGATAAGTTACAGCTACTGATGTGTTTATTTTAATGAGTTGTTCTGGCATGATTAACAACACTAAAAGTTACAAAATATTCCTCCTTGTTCTATAAATCATATTCATTGGTGTCTCAGGTATTTTTTTGTACAATGGAGCCAAACTGTTTCTTTATTTCTTTTCAGGTTTTTGCAAAGCTAAGCTAAACTCATTACCTGCCTGATGATTTCAGCTTCAGCCTTGACCCACAGACAAAAGAGTATTATGTTTGATAATTTTCTAAAATATTCAACTCTGCCTTTGTACTAGGAGGAATTAATACCAAAGGAAAACTTCTCTATCCTCTCAAAATTATTTGAAAAAAGGGTCTTATTTTGAATTGTTATTGTTAGCTTTTACTCTCAGTTTTCTTTTTTTTTTTTTTTTTCTTGGGGGGGGGGGGGGGGGGGGTGAGGTTCAAAAACACAAAAACGTTTGTGTTTTATAACATTTGCGATCCACTTCCATTACACTTTTTAGACCCCTCTTTCTTTTGAGGGATGTAGAGGCAATCGACATCAAAGAATGGGTGTGCATCAAATGCAGAAACTTTTCCTGCAGTACATCCTTGTGATGGGGCCCTGCTTGAATTGATAAGGTCAAGATATCTCTTAACAAGGCAGATGCCATCAGATTTCATATGGCCTGCTCCGCAGGGATGGCATCTGGGATTTGGGAGGATTAAAGAAAAGGTCTGCTGTTCAAAGCAGGGACTCCAATCACACAGCTCCAAAAACCTCCTTCACAACTATCCACTATTCATTACCTTGAAAATCCAACAAATGTTTGCAAAGACAGAATTTCTTTGCCCTCTATTTGTTGAAGTGAGTGAGTAAATGGGTCCCCTAAGGCAGAGCTATGTGACCATGGAGACAATGGGGTATTTTACAACTCCCCCCAGCCATTTAGGTGGCTATTTCTGAAGCAGTGGCAGCCACTTTAGCCTGGGTCCCACATGGTGCTGTGGGCGGATATGGATAGACAGGGCAATTACACTGGATTTTTCATACACACACTTCCACACATACACAAAGACATGCACTTCTAATAACACTGTTATTTCAGGCACCTTGGGAGGTGACCATGAATCACACGCTCACAAACAGAACTGTCCTTTGTCTCAGTCTTCCTGTGTCATCTAACATGGTAATCTAGAGCATCATTATGAGAAGTGATTAATATATGATAACCATGAACATCTGATGCCAAACATTAACCAAGCAGTCTGTCTCTGCCTCCCGCTCTTTGTCTCATTTTTATCCTTTAATCATTTAAGAATATAAGCTACAAACCCACATCTTCAGCAGCTCAACTCCTCCTCAGGAAAACACAGTTTAATCTGTAAATTCACAAGTTCCTGATTCTTCGTCTCTGGGTCATAGAGAGAAAATCTGACACTGAGTGGTATGCCACTTAAAAAATTGTTGCTAAAGATAGTCCTGTAGCTAGCAGGACCTTTGTGTGTGTGTGTCTGTGGGTGGTTTAGAAGCTCCTCTGAACCCCTGCTGTTATTCTGTAAAGAACCAAACAGCCTGCAGCCCTGTAATGACTCCACTGAATAGCTACATGATTATACCTCTTTCTGGGAAATGTTTGTCTTTTTTCCCTCTTTCTACATTTTGTCTGCATCCCTCTTCTTTGTCTGGTTTATTTTTCTAAGCTTTATTCTTATCATCCTTTCTTCCTCTCTGTTTCTTCCATGATGCCAAAGTCTGCAGTCTAAATTATCCACTTCCTGTTGATGGAATAATCAATCTATCTATCTATCTATCTATCTATCTATCTATCTATCTATCTATCTATCTATCTATCTATCTATCTATCTATCTATCTATCTATCTATCTATCTATCTATCTATCTATCTATCTATCTATCTATCTATCCATCTATCTATCTGGTGAAATAGCTAGCTTGTTTGTTTCTTTAAGGAAAACTGGCAGTGGCCTTAATCCTCTTTCAAAAATTGTTTGGTTAACTGGGATGTTTGATGTAAACATTATTTTCAACCCCTAATGTCACTCCCCTCATACGGTCAAAGAAATAATGGAAGCAAATAGTTAAACACCGGAAAATAACTGATTTTCAGTTGGGCTGACCATGAGCCTTTGGAGTACCCTATTTGAGCAGATAGATGTTCATTTGGCTGCAGACATAGAGCAACTATATGTGTGCAGCCAAAAAGCAAGACAGACAGTATCTTGACCATGACAGTTCATGTGTGCAGCTCAAGATGTAACCAGGTGAAAGATGAAAACAGCCAAACAGTTTCATCAGTGTCACTGATAATGCATAGAAACTGTGATGAAAACACAATCACCAGAGGTGTGCAAGATGTGAAAGCTGCACACTATCCTGATCTGAAGGACTGACATAGTTAAAAGAACAAATAAATAAAATGATTAAAAAAAGCATTAGATATTTTGGAGTTAGAGTTTAGAGTTTTCATGATGTAAATGTTGTCCTTTCTAGATTCACTTGTCATTTTATTGACCCTCCTTTAAGACAAAGACATTTCCTTTCTGAGATGACCTTGTGTTTGTATGTTGTAGTATAATTGCTGCATCAGTGCTCATGCTGTAACTAATACATGCTGCTCCACACTCTGTTAAACCCCCTCACCTGGTACAGCCTCCATCTCCCCTCCTTCTCTGTCTTCAATAACCTTCTATTGTCTCTGCACAGTTTCTATCATCTGCTAGCCCATGCTCCTACACACACACACACACACACACACACACACACACACACACACACACACACACACACACACACACACACAGCAGTCAAAGCCCTTATGTATCCTCCTATTCACTGCATTTCTCTCTTTCACACACACACACACACACACACACACACACACACACACACACACACACACACATAATACACAGCATTATTATAACTAATGCTAATCTTACAGCATCGCATTATTAGCTCTTAATGTATTCTGGGACACTATTAGCTGCTAACACTCATGCTAGGGCACTATTAATGCTTAATGCTAATGCAGTAACAGTGAGAGTCCTGAGCCTGCCCGCCCATCCAGGATTATGTGAAGCTTTATAATCCCTTGTTAGCTAGCAGCAGAGGCACACATCACACCTCCAAACTAATCTGAGCTCCATGTGACAGAATACAACTCGCCTTGTCCTCATCTACTCCCATAATCTACTCCTTCTAGGATAGACGCTCCATCAGCTGCTTTGTTGATGGTATGTGTACACTGCTGATGTTGTTAGGAAGATCCCTTTTCAGTGAACAACAATAAAATAAAAAGTATTTCAAACCCATTCTCTGCTAGCCAGAGGATGTAAGAAGCCACACAGTCATAATCTTGCAGTTGATGTTATGTCGCAGACTCAAAAGTATCTGCAAAGTAAGAATGTCTGTAAATAAAAGTTAAAGTTCACTGAATAGATGGCTAGTAATTTGTCATCCAGACCGACACTATACTTCTATACTACTGTTATTGCAATAGTTTTCTGTATTTGCAGCATATTTGCATCTGTAGGCCACCATAGACTACAGCTGTAAATAAATAAATAAAATAAATAATAATAATGATTAAGACACAAAACGACACTAAAACAAAGCATCAAAAAACACTTAAAACTAAAATTTAACTAAACAGTGCTGCAGTCAGTGCACTGAAAACACTTCTGTACTTCTTTAGTTGTATTTTAAAATTCAAAACACACAAAATCAATAGTAATTTGTTATTTATTAATAATACATTTTTAAAAGCTACCAATAATCTATTTATGCTCCTTTATAACAAAGCTTATAGACTAATACTAGTATAATAGGAGTTTGTAATATTGTCCAAAATAATCACTTTTGCATATTTTTTGCCAAATCGTGGAGCAGTTTTCACATTAAAAATTGTACAGTTTTCTATTTAAAGAAAAGGAAATCTAGTCTGTTTGAAGAACAATGAATTGCCTAAAACTTGTATATAAAAAGACTTTGTTGGGACTAATTATACCAGCAGTGCTTTATGCACATCAGATTGGCATATTGGATACCGCCTGGGCATTGAGATTCCTATCTAATAGCACTTTCAGCACTTCTGCATAGGCTTCATTTTTCTAAACTGGATGTTGCCCATTGGAAATAAGTAACCAGAGTATATCAGCAGGTGATTCTCATATTCTTGTAGTTTCAGACTAGTCAATATACCACAACAGCACAACAAAATTCTTCAAATTCAGTAATGGCTTTTGTTTTCGGTGTGCAACCCCAAGATTTTCTATGGAAACATTCTGGGGGTGGCACTGCATCCTAGGTTTCCTGTACAGCAGCGGGAATACACCAAATGCCTCTCTGGTCTGGCTCTGCTCCATTGTATGTTGACTGTGTGCGTCAGCTCACACTGGCTGCATGTTTAGTCCGGTCCCTTGCAGGACACCAGAGAGCTGGGATCACAAGAATGAGGAGTCCCCACTCTTCTCAATCCATTAATGAGCCTCTCCTCTTTATGTTTGAGCTGTAAAACCTCAAACCTGTTGACTTCTGGCCTGGCTCTGTTCATTATGTCAGTTTGTTGTTGTAGCCATGTTGTAGTTACGCTGTAGTTGTGGCCTTCATGTATCATGTGGCCTTTTTAGGTGGTGTCTGTGCACAACTCCCTGCCCTGTTTGAGCTGCTTTATGTTAAATTAACACATCACAGCTTATCCATACATCAAAAATAGGATTGTTGCGTATATGCTTTGACCTACCGGAGCAGGGACACAGTCAGGCCACAACAGGGCAGATCAAGTGTCATTTAATGCACTGACTTATAGTTTACACACAAGACCTGCCCTGTCTCTATATCGTTGTGCCTGTAGTTGAAATAACATAATCTACTATTTATACTGTACAGCTGAACCCCAGTATGTGGGGTGCAAGGCTTTAAGACTTGTGGACTAAGGGCCCTCATTTAATGTCAACACTTGGCTCCTGTACATGGTATACTTTTACCTGTTAACACGATACATCAGCTCACCCTGACTTCAGCCAATCATTTTTAAGGGAGTTGGCAGGAAATGGTCTGGGAAAAAACAGAATGGACAGATTTGGTTGGGAAAGTAGAAGCTGGATTACTTTTTTTGGTAAAGAATTGTGAAATCAATTTTAATAGTCTAACTAAATACTATGCAGTGCTTTGGCTTTGAACTCCAAATTATTCAACCAGATCTGCCTATTTTAGTTTTCTGCTCACCCTCTTATTCTATAATTACACAGTTACACGAGTTTATCAAGTGTCCACTTTTCTCTCTACTACATTTACACTCTGAGTACACTACCTTAGTAGTGGTTCACCACATTGAATCATGAAGACAGATTCGATAATGGCTTTGAAGTAGTGTTTGAGAAAGCACAACATCATCACCTTCACTTCATTTTATATGTACATGACATCTATTATGGTAATAGTTTAGATTTTAAAAAAGGGAGGTTTGAGCACTTTCTGTGCTCAAAACATGTGTATGTGAGGTGCTCTTTGGACAAGGATACATGCTGTCAAAAAAAAATTCTAAGACCTCCTCCTTTGAGTTATGAAAATTGGTTTATTCATGTTAATCTTAATGAGGGGTATTATGTCAAATCTTTCAGTCAAATCTTTGTTTGCAGACTCAAGAGTCCATTTAAAAGAAAACTAAAACAAAATAAAATACAATAAAAACAGGGTAAAACACATGCTTCCCCATATTACAAATATGGACTCAAAGTAACAATGCTGAGGGCTAAAACACCAAGATCTACCCATACCCATTTTCTCTTCAGTAACTGATCCTATGGAGAATGTAGTTGAGTAAATATATCCAAAAAGAAATTATCTAAGTCAAAGTATAGTTACTGATTTCAAAATACATTTAAAAAATAACAAGTACACAAAAAAGCTGCTCATTTAGAGTAACATGAGCAAATATAGTCAGTTATGACTTTTTATCTCTGGTAGAGATCAAGACCCACCTGAGACATATTTGTCCTTTTAAAACAAAAACTGAATTCAAGATCAATATTTGTCAACCTGGACTCCTGATCTCTTTCTAGCCCTTAGTTTGGCCAAACACCACGTTCTGTTTTTTTTTTTTTTTTTTACCAACTGTAATCTTTTTTCCTGTTGACCTTCCTGTATGGTGCCTGCACAATTAAAGCTGCTGTCTTACTCTTAAGACTGACAGGCCAACAGATAGACAATATATATCTGGACAGCCAGACACTGAGGTAGGAAACATGGTACACACTTAGTAATGCCCCCTTCTCTTCTGGTTATCACACTATGATAAGAAAACAGGGGATGGAAAGCTGAGGGGCTTGATAGGAAGGGAGGAGAGAAAATAGGGGGAATTGTAAAGAAGAGAAGGGGAGGAAAATAGGGGTGATATGGATGAGAGGAGGAGGAGCAGGAGGCAAAAAAAAAAAAAAAAGAGGAGGGGGGTACCGGAGAGGAGTGGGGAGATAATGTACTGTAGGCTGATTAATGTCAAAGGCGCTGAGTCCTGAATACTTATGAAGCAGATGTCAATGGAGCTTTACCCTGCAAGGTTACACAGAGGGAGGGGTGGGATGACAGGGGGAAGGGGGGGGGGGGGGGGGGGGTCAGAATCAGAGGCAGGAGGAGGGGGTGAAGAAATGAAGGTGAGAAAGAAACAGAGGAAAAAGTTGAATGGGAGAGAGAAGAGAAACAAACAAAGCAGTGATTGTGACAAGCAGGGAGGTGAAGGAGGCCATGGACACAATTTAGAAAGTTCCATCCTCCCTGAAAGTTTGCTGTTCAGAATAAAACTCTGAACAGCCTTAAAAGCTTCCTACCTCTTTAAGGTTTCATGTTTGGGATTCTTGAGCCAAACAACAAACATCACTTGAACCTAGCTTTTTTTGTTTACAATGAAGAGCAGATCGTACAAGCAAGCACTTTCAGATGTGTTGTGTATCACATACCTTCTGTGGTCATACACCTTTTTTTTTTCTTTTTTTGGCTATTGGCTATTGGCTATTTCATTCATCTTATGTTGGTAGTCAATAGAAATTTTGTCAGTCACATGGCTAGCTCAGCTTACTTCTCACTTAATCACACCTCTATTCTATGTTCTGTTCACTAAACCTTAAACAGGTGAGCTTTATTAAAAAGTCCCCTCATAAAGTTGTCACAAACAGAAAAAAGGATCCACTGTTTTCTCCAGGCTGTGCACACATTTGTAGGGACTTGCTTTCATTTGGAGCCATCCTGAAATGGCTACACAGCAGTTCTAGCACTTCCAAATTGGCTTTTTTTTCTCATCTGTCCAGGTTGACACTTTCCATCCTGGTCCACACTATAAAGGTAAATCCAGAGTGTCATAATTATTCACTTTTATAAAGGTATATGTGCTTTAGAGGACATCCAAATTTTTTTTTTATTATTGAGGACATGAGGCGGGGAAGGTAAGTGATCCAGACAGTAGAGAGTGTCTGTATCCAGGTTTATGTATATTTTTAAGACTTTGAAACCTGTGAACTGAATCAGCAAAGCCACATCTGACTGAGCACTACAAGGTGAACATTCATCTTAAGTGAGTGGAGTTAACACCAAAAGGGCAACACGCACTGCAGCTGTAGTCCATGATGTATTCGCTGTATACATTTAAAAAAAAAAACTGTCACAGACAAACACACAAAAGCCGAACTACACTCTTGATCCCGTTGATGCGCCCCTGTGGAACCAGATCCTCCGTCTCTGCCTGTCAGGATTTATAGACAACAAGAGACCTTGAACCCTGTTTGTTATTGATGACAGAGCAGCAGCCTTTCACCTCTGACCTCCAGGAGCAGCCTTGACCTCAGGTTTGACCTCTTGGGACAATTCTAATGACACTGGGATACATCTAATGACCCCCGGGCAGGAGAAGGGTCAGTGATAAAAGGTCAAGAGCAGATGTCCCACAGCCACAGCGACCTCAGGAAGGGACTGGATCAGCTGATTAACTGAGCAGACAGTCAATTCAAGGAGGAGAAAGAGACGGCTGGACGTCTGTTATCAAAGATTACAGGTTAGCACTGCACAGAAATCATTCAAAGGACGTTTCCTGTTTTAAACAGGAGTCTGGAATGGAACGAGTAGACAGAAAGACAAGTACAGGTGTGTAGAGCAGCAGTTGTGAGATCTCTTTGATAGGATCTGCTGAATTCACAGAACTGGCTGCAGGCTGAGTGTGATTTCTTTTCTTTTACCTTGACACGTTTCAACTACTCACTTTCAAGACTGTCAGAGATAGAAGCAAGAAAAATGTGAGAAAGGACAAATACCAAATATAAACAGACTGTGATTTGGGGGAGAAAACTGAAACTTTTGAAGTTACATTAATTATTTTTGAGAAAACTTTTATACTGCTAGAGGAAAAAACAGTAACCACAAAGATGACAGGGAAAAAAGGCATGAGAAAGTAAAACAAGATAGACAAAATTAATATAGTTTTCAGGGAACAGAGAAGGTATGATGAAAATAAACTGCTCTGAAATGCAGAATTTGTCGTCCTCCTGCTGTGAACTCTGACAAACTGATTTATAAAGGTGTCTTGCCATCAAACTTCTGAGAGCTCCACTAAGTTTCACTTCACTGCTACAGGTGCAAGGTGGCAGGGTTTCCTCTCATGTTTGGTTAAACTGTGATTTTAAATGCGGCCCCTGCAGACATTACTATTCCTCTCTCATCTCCTTCTTCCTCTCCTCTTTCATATCTCTCCTCTGCTGTCCTCTCCTCCACTCCTCTAATCTCTCTCTCTATTAGTAGTCTATTTACAGCGTATTCAGTCTGGGGTTTGCCAACACTTACCACTCTCCAGAGCTTTATCAAGCTACTGATGAACTTCACATGCACACACACATATGTACATGCAGACACACATGCATGACCACATATCATGTAGAGATTTTAAGGCATGTGTGTGTTTGTATGCGTGCATACACTTAAATGACATGGATGTAGGTACAGATACTATATAATGCACACAGCTTGGGTTTCTGTGTCTTGTGTGTGCTGATATACGTGTAAGCGTGTGTTTGTGCGCATGCATTTTGAGTGTGTCTGTGCACATGTGTTTATGTTATCAGCAGTGTCCCAGTGTGCTCGCCGAGGGCCAGTCTATTTAGTGTTCATAACAAAGCCTTTTACTGAGGCTGCAATCAGGATTAAACCCTTATCAGCACACACAGACCACAGGACACAGCCAGCCAGCCAGTGTGTGCATGTGTGCGTGTGTGTGTGGCGAGGTCTGTGACTGTGTGTGTGAGACAAGGAGTAGGGGCTAAAGGGGATTATTTACTTGTGCATGTATTGTATACTGTGTTTATGTATCTCTGTACATGCAAGTGCATATTACTGCACAAGTTCACGAGCGTGTTTGTGCGTGTGTGTGTGTGTGTGTGTGTGTGTGTGTGAGAGAGAGAGAGAGAGGGAGAGAGAGAGAGAGAGAGAGAGAGAGAGGGAGAGAGAGACTCAGTAGGCTCAAGTGTTGCTGTAAATATGAAACTCTAAAGCACATTAACTCCAGATTCAAAGCTTTCAACCCCCCTGTGGGTTAGATGATTATCAATACTGTGTGTGTGTGTGTGTGTGTGTGTGTGTGTGTGTGTGTGTGTGTGTGTGTGTGTGTGTGTGTGTGTGTGTGTGTGTGTGTGTGTGGGAGGGGGGTTACTCTAAATTATATTTTCACGTTACAGATGTTGTGACAAAAAGTGATGAATGATGGGGAAATAATGAGACCATAAGTGGCAATAAATGAAAAAGGAAAAAAATGATGGACCAAAAGGAAGAGGTACAAAAAAGGAAAAAGAAGAGGAGCAAAAAGACCATATTGTAAGGGAGGGAAGACATAAAAAGAAGGATGATACTAAGTAAGTTAAACAAAAGATGGCAACAAAAGAAAGAACGAAAGAAAGAAAGGACAGAGAGAGCAAACAAAAGAAGTTAATCCAAGAAATTATAAAGATAAGGGGATTTTTTTAAAGTTCATTAATGTGAACTTGTTCCAGTCATTATTTCATCAAATATAAACTATTCTGAATATTTTAACTTAAACAATGAATTCCTCTTTAATACCCTGCATAATAGTCGTTTCCTGCATAATCGGTTGTACTGTCACTGTTTTGAATCAGATAGCTTTCTAGTTGCTTAGCTGTTTTTGGATGAAGTGGTCAGGTAGTCTTACACAAGCTTTAATTTTTATCTATCTGAGTGTAATAGCAGTGTGTGTACCATAGATGTGAACGTAGAGCATAAAACATAGTACAAATATGTGAACATAGCCTCAGTGACTGTCAGATTTGAGGCCGAACAAAGGTAGACACCATGTTGGAAATGTTTTACTGAACTTGATAAAGATAAAATAAAGGATATATGGGTATGGAACTCAGGTTGTTGAGCCAGTGGGTAAATTGATCAGTGCTTTTCATAAGTTCTGTTTTATTTTGATTGTTTGATCATTTGTTTCCTGTCAGTTTAAACAGCGTAGATAATACAGATGTGACGCAGAGGGAAATGTTTGAAGTAACTTCCACCATCTTATTTCTAGTACATAATTCGCCTGCAGTGTTTTTAACTTGTAATTTTAGTAATAGCTGGTGCAGTGCAGCGAACTGAAATGGAGAGTTCATGTATGGATGTTTGTTCATAATTCAGCTCAAAGATTTCAAAGAGGCCATGAAGCTTGTTACCTCTGTGCCTCTGAGTGCCCTCAGTGCGAATCCAAAAAGCAGTTGTGTTGCTACATGCACCTTTGTTCTTGTCTGGGTCAAAGCTTAAAGATCTGGTATGAGGTCTGGGGTCTCCTAAGAGCAATGTCATGTACTGTGGGCTTTTCTTATTATGATAACACTGTATCTAATTATGCAGATTGAGCTCATTAATATGCATGAGCCATGCTGCCGCCAGGGAGGAGCCTGCAACAGACACAACAATGAGGCGGCAAAATTAGAGCGAATGTATGAATAAAATTCAGAGGATTATTCACAGCTGTCTGTCTGCCCACAGTACTGTACAAGAAACCCACGGGACCCCCTATTCATACAGAATAAATAAGTCTTCAATCTTAGTGGTTCATGTCTGGCTTTTATTTGTCTTTGACTTAATTATAAGACTAATAAATAGTTTCATTTAGGGTATCTGTCTTTAGTGCAGTAGATAACTAGAACAACCATCATTCTTAGAGTGCTCATCACAATTTTAAAACATTTAATGGTAACAATTTTTCTACAGAAATAGCAGAGCAAGAGTTAAAGAACAAGAGGTAACTATATTTCTATTACTTACAGTGATCAATTATTTATCTCGGGGCCTGACAATGTCCCTAAAGTAGTTTTATGTGAATCCCTGAAGATTACAGTCATTGTGTATTTTTTTCTCAGTGGCGATTATCAAGAACATGTTTGATTAAACCTGAATGATTAATATTCTATTCAGATATATAAAAGGCAACACACTGTGTGCTTATGGATGAAGATATAGTTAAATAGGTCATTCAAAGCAGATTTCTATTAACTGATTTTTTTTTTTTTTAATTTAATGGTGCCATAGCACCCCAAACCATCTCTGACTGTGGAAACGGATTCCCAAATGTAATGCAAGAATTACTTTCATCTGAAAGTATGAGCACTGAATGATAGTGCGGGTCTTTTTCTCCTTAGCCAAGGCGAGACACTTCTGCTGTCTCTGATTCAGGAGTATCTGGACACAAAGAATGCAAGAGCTGTGGCCCAGTTCTTCGATACGTCTGTGTGTGGCGTCTCTTAATGCACTGACTCCAGCATCAGTCCATTTATGAAGTTCCCCCAAATTCTTGAATGGGTTTTGTTTGACAATCCTCTGCCTGTTGCTTATCCCTGTTACCACGCTTTTCCTTCCACTCAACTTTCTTGTAATATGCTGTGAACAGACAGCTTCTTTACCAATAACTTTTTGTGGCTCTGCCTCCTTGCGGGAGGTGTCTATGATTGTCTTCTGGACTGCTGTCCATCAGCAGTTATCCCATTTTTGATGACTGAACCAGACAAAGAGGTCATCGACAGGCTCAGGATATCTTTGCAGTGTGACATCATCAGGTAGCAGTACTGAACTTTTTCACGATGTTATGAATTTATGGGATACTGAACTTTGTGTTTTCATTGACTGTAAACTAAAATCATCACAATCATGATAAATGAATGCTTGAAATATTTTACTCTGTATGTACTGAATCCATACAATATATGGGTTTTACTTTTTGAATTGAACTAGTGAAATATCAGTTCATTGAGATGCACCTGTATATGGCCTTCAGGCGCAGTCATACTGGCCATCCATGCTGTGCCGTACTCAAGCATGATTGGCCCCCCACAGTTCCATTCCAGTACAGCCCGTGGTCACACTACTCCAATATGAACCAGACCTAAGCATGATTGCTCCCTCTTATATCATCATGTAACATCTGTTTACAAGAAGCGCAGTCTCATCAAAGTCAGAACAATCAAGAACACAGCGAACATGGCTGAAAATGGCCTGAGCATGGTACACTTGCTGTCTCACTGGCAAAACAAACTGGACTTTAACTTGGTCTTGATCCCTTAATGCTTTGGTCTTGTTTTGGTCTCGGTGATCTCTGCCTTATCTTATGTTATGACCTCAGTAAGTGTGTTCTTGAATGCAACACTGTTATTTGTGGGAGTGATTGAGCAATGTTAAATGTATGTTGTCTGTTGTTGTGTTGTCTGCTTGTCTTATTTTATGTACATTTTGGATATTTTAACACTTGATGTATTTATGGTACGTATATGTGAGGAACCAACCTACCATGGATGGAAATTAGCCTATGGCTTCAATCTGACACATTTACAAGTCCATTTTCTTGAATGAGTACTGTCCTCTATTTTGGTTAAATAAATAGAAAAATAATATTCAACATAATGAATTTGTTTTGCTTTGCCTTCAGCTTAAACAAAAGGAAAAAAAAAATAAGAAAAGGTAAAATGCAGGATATAGAGTCCCAATATATAGAAGGTGAAATATTCAACACTGTAAATGATAAAAGTAACAAAAGGAACATACCATAGTCATAACAAATGACATTGAAAGTGTTATTATATTCAAAAGATCAACGATGAACTGAATCTGTCAATATCTGAGTGTGAACAAAAATCACCCTGTTTTTCTTGTGTTTTTGCACATTAATACATCTGTAGAGTAGAGGAAGAAGCCTCAGCTGAAAATGATGATGAAGATTTAATGTGACACTCCCTGTCTGTGTTTTGCGCCTCAGACAGAGTAAAGGTACATCAAAACAGAGTGGAAATAGGGCAGGCCATCACAGTGCATTTGAATATAGGAAGAGAATAAGGCTGAAGTGAATCTATGAATAAATATGTGAGCCCTCAGAGGATCATTAACACCTGTCTGCCAGCTTACAGCTACTACTGTATGCTAATGTGTTGTACAGTTATGACCTGCTGCTAGCTTTTAAATGCAGAATAATGGAACTCGGGTGTATTGTTAGGATGCACAGACAAGATCAAAAAGTCTGGAGAATATTTCTCAGACAGAACGATGGCCAAAGATCACTACCACATGAAACATTGATGAATTGAATCTATGAATAAATACATCTATATCTCAAAATGTTCAATTCTGCCTCTACTGTACAGAGAAGGCTCTGTGTGTTCACACAGCTTCAAATCTTATTTTGAAAGAAATGAAACTGTTTAAATGAAACACTTTATTGAAATCACAGGCACAGAAAACAATTCCAAGCAACTGGAACACAAAAGTGTGACTGTTTGGTGAGGTGCAACAAATAAAGCTCTCAAGTTATAGTCCCATATCTGGGGGCTGTAGTTTGAATGTGTGGATGTGAGAGCCGGGGAGGTGGATTTCCCAAACTCCCTGGTTGCTTATTGGAAGTAAAACATTTAAAGATACATCCAATAAAAAAAAATTAAAAGAAAAAAATCATTCAAGGCCTATTCTACAGCCTCAGCCTGTGAATAACATTCTAGTTTCTTTTACAACAGAATGCCTCAAAAACTAAAGCATTCAGAAGCTTGTATGATATTCATTATTCCTTAAAGAAGTATCTTCTAGTGGAAAGTAAGATCAGAAAGTTTCGCAAGCTATTCAAGTGAGAAGGAGCTATCAAGTTATCGGCTCTGTGTGCGTGTGTGCTTGTTTGTTCTAATGAGCATCTGTCAGCACCGGCCTGATAACCATGCTACCACCCTGGGGTTATTTTCCTGCCCGTGTTTACAGCAGGAGCCCTGAGGCTGTACAGCGAGGTCAACATCTGGGCTAAAAGAACAACTGTCACACCCTGCAACACTTTTAACGTTGCTGTAATTACACCGATGTAACCCCTGGTACTTCCTGTGTCACTGGTATTCTAATGTGAAGTGTGTGTTTGTGTTCAACACTTCTCATTTATATAAATTTTTGGAACTAAACTGCAATACAGTGTTAAAGTTTCATGTTGCAAAAACCTTTGTCCAAAGTAATGTAAATCTTAGAGATAGTAAAATGCAAGCAAGATGCCAGACCAAGTAGCAACCTTCAGTCATAAAATATGAAGCTAATGCAGAGGTGTTAAAAACTGCAGTTTATCCAGTGTCCACTTGTCCAGCATCAGAAACCACATACACACCAACTCAAAAAAGCTCATCTTTGCAGTAAAAATAAACCTTTTGTTTTTAAAACCTGGATGGAAAAAAAACTTTTGGGAGTGTTAGCCTTTTTTTTCTTGGAACTCATAGTGGAAATGTTCAGTTTAAAGTTAATCATAAAAGAAAAAAAGATTGAAATTTAACTTGACAATAGTTAAGAAAAAGAAGTGAAAGTGGAGGGCCACCAAAAGAAGTTCTGTCTATTGCCCAGCCACAGGCCCGGCATGCATAGCATTTTCAGTCCCTCAGCATTTCCATGTAAACACAGATTTTTGGCTGTTTTGTTTTTCTGTTTTTTCTTTTTTTCTTCTTTTTTTTGTGTTTTTGAGTGAAACGCTAGGAAACATTGTGTAAACTGGGCCTTCAAGTCACATTCTTGGGGTCTCATGATGGGAACTATAATAAGAAACAAATGATATGAGTTGGTAGTCATGACACAGTGAGCTGGAACCTACAGTGGGGTCCAGCTCACTCTTTTCATAATCTATTGATATTTTGTCATACATCTCTTACCTCTTCTCTGCTGTTTTTCTCTCTTTTCATTGTATTTCCACAGAAAATTAACGTCCATAAACCAGACTCCTTTAGAATCACAGCTAGTCCTCCAGAGTCTTTGATCAGAGGCACATTGAAGCAACAGTATCCTGAAACACCAACGCCATTGCTATGAAATATTGCTATGGATCGAAATGTGATATCATGTGTTTTGCCTTTAATTTGGCACCTGTATGACCAGCACCACCTCTGTCTCAAGAGAAATTGAAAAAGTGTTACACAGAGGATTTGTATGCATTCAAGTGTGTAAATGTGTTACTTTGTGTTTCTATTGGACCATTACAGTGAACAACACAGGATGTATGTCAGTTTGAAACATCGCAGGGGACACATGGTGTTACCCTGAGGCCCCAAAGGTATGTGTGTGTGACAGTGTGTGAATAAGTGTCTGTGTGTATGTTGTGCACAGAGGCGTGACTGAGCCAGTGGCAGAGGAAGGTCACCTCATGTGCACGGCTCAATGGAACAGTGCCTGGTGAATGTGCACGAGAAGCCAAGCACCAGCAGTCTCCCAAGGACAACAAAGTGCTTATACAGGGGAAAAAAGAAGAAGGCTCTCTGATCTCTCTCTCTCTCTCACACACACACACACACACACACACACACACACACACACACACACACACACACACACACACACACACTCATATCCAGTATACAGAGTATACGGTGACATAAAGAGAAAAACAATCCTCTTAACTTAAGCACTCATGCATCTTGTTTAAAGGTGTTTCTCTTTTCCACATAACAACTGTATTATTCTCTCTTTTACACTCACATGTTTGTGTAGCCTTCTGCATCCTACTATTTAGACAAGTAATACATCTGTGTCAGTTCTGCAATGCCAACAGCACAGGTACAAGGATTTTTATGGAGGTTCATTTTATAAGTCGCAGGGATTGGTTGCATTGACCCTTTTTCACAGAAAGCCAAAACATACAGGTGTACATTCAAATCACCAAATTGCCAACTTCCACTTAGCTATAAAATTCAGGTATTGTTCAAGCAGACCCACGGAGACACAGTCATTGTGCACTAAGACATTTTAATAGAAGAGAGCCATTGTTTCTGTGCGATACACTCACACTGTGTCAACCTGATACTGTATTGTGTAAAGGTTATTCTCTGCTCAAACTCATTTAGACGTTTACCTTACAGCTCTGCCAAATCTTCTCAAATAAATGCAGACAAATAAGAATAATACAGCTTTTCCTGGGGGCGTTGTGCAGGGGTTCCCAAACTTTTAAGCCCTTGTCATTTTTGTTCATTATTACACGTCCAGTTGTGCTTAAAAATGCACAACTAATAAAAATTCAAAAGGCTGTGCTTTCAACTACACGTAAAAGTCTTAATACTTTAACCATTTATACTGTTTAAGAATAAAATACAATTGACCCCCATTACCTTACAGTATACAGCAAACAAAAAAAAATTGTGGCATATACTTAAGAAGCAGTTAAACATACTCTTTGTGATTTTTATTGTCAGCTACTCCACACTCATCCATCAATAAGGGCATTACTGGAAAGTGGTTGTTAAACTAACCTTTGAACTTAAAGTCTAGCAAGAAAAATGTGCAAAATCTGTATTCTGCTGAATATCTGTAAAGTATTTTCAAGGACTTGTTCTGGGAAACAGGTTGGAGGTTTAAATCTAGTTAAAAAATAAAGGTGCAACTTGTTTTTATTGCTTCACAATGATAACACATCTTGTTAGCACTGTCACCTTGTGCCACAGTGTAATAAAACTGCATCAATTTATTCTCAGTCATTATTGCCATCATACATAGGGCCAGGATTATAGTCAAGGGCACATTAAACATCTCATCCTTTATATTTTTTTCACCAAGTATAGGTGTGCTGTAACAACTTTCTATTTCCGTGCAGGAGCTTGTTTAGTACAGTAAGTGGAGCTGTCCATCGCCTGCAACCTTCCTCACTCTGCCATCGGTGGTTCAGCTGTTGTTTCTCATTATAAAAACCACCTTATTGTGTTTCTTATTATCCCAAGCTGCTCCGAGCAACCAGTATACTGCGTGTGTTTGTGTGTGTATGTGTGTGTGTACAGTAGCTGCCAAATGCAGTCTTTATTTGCCTCCAACCTTGCCCCCCCTCCCCACTCAGGTATTTGTCTGTTCTGTCCCCTCATTATAACACCCCCCCCCCCTCCCCGATCTGCTCTTCTCTCTATCTCTTCTCTTTCTTCCTCTCCCCTCTCACTCTCCCCATTCCTTCTTTTCTCCTTTCCTAACTACCCCTCCTCACTCGTCCTCTTTACCTTTCTCTCTCATTATCCAACAGCTTGAAGCAACCAGTCAGCCATATGTGAGTGAAAACTATCACCTCACACTGTTAGCTTGTGTTTTATTGAGTCTCCTCTTTGCCTTAAACTTTGCCCTAAACCTTTGGCTATTTCTGTGCTTTTTAACAGTAAAACTAATTACCTTCAGCAGCTCGCGGCCAGCATCCAGCCATATGCGGGTACATCTCATAAGTTTTCCTGGTTTTGAACTCTTGTTTGCCTTGAAATATTTTCTCTTTTTTCCCTTCAATCATGTCAATATGTAACTAATTAAGGGAAATTCTTCATCAGCCATGCATGAAGCTTAGGTGGCCTTGCTTGTGCTGCAAATGTGTTGGACGAAATGTTCTCTTTCTCCTGCTTTATTAAAGGATACCCTCCTCTCTGTGTTGTACCTTTCTATCATATATTAATTTACAGTATTTAAGATGATTATGTATAATGTGGAAAAAAATCCACACCAAGAGTCAACACAAGACTTTTCACGTAGCCACAGCTCAACAAGGCAATTCAGCTTTATTGATTGATTGATTGATTGATTGATTGATTGATTGATTGATTGATTGATTGATTGATTGATTGATTGATTGATTGATTGATTGATATTTGGCTTAAAGTTTCCAAACTCTCTGTTCATTCTGTCAGCACCAATCAGTGACAAATGTTTAAGCCTACTTGTCTATCACTGTACAGCAGATAAATGAAAGAGGAAAACAGCTACACATGCTGGATTTTGCAACTTAAGAGACCAGAGTTTGTGTCAGGACTTGGTGGAAAACCAAAAACAGCTCTAAAAGAACTACAGGCATACAGTAAAATACTGGTCAAAGACTTACCAGACACACTAAATGAATAAATGAAATGAAAAAAGTTGCTCAAATAGACCTTTGAAATCACAACTTGATTGGTTTGTCTGATTAAACACACAGGACATTATTATCCAGCATTCATACTAATCACTTCATTCTGATTGGTCAGCCTCCCATTACAATAGAAATAATGCTAAGGTGAGGAGTCAGACACATTTATAAAGTTTGTCACCTTTTTTTGCTCACATTCTGTGAGTACATTTCTGTGGAACATCTAATCTATGTTCCTTTATTTAAAAAAAAAAAAGCATATGGACTAATATTATTCATTTTCAAAAATTGTGTCTTATATTGTGTTAAATATTCGCAATCACAAAACTTAAAGAAAATGGTGAAAAAAATGGTGTTTGATTTTGTTTGTAAGTGTATGTAAATGTTCCATGAAGGGGTACCATATGAAAGCTCACCCAGGGCACTTCTATTTGAGTGGCACTTTTCAACACAATTAAGGAAACCTTAGAATAGTAATTAAGTTAAAATACGGAAGTACGAAAAAAAGATTAAAAAATAATGATTAACTGACAACAGATAAGGGAGGGAATGAATCAGACAGTGAAGGCACATTTGAACAGATACATTTTGAGGTGAGTTTTAAAGTGAGAGTCAATGTTATGGAGGTTGGGGGGGAACGAATTCCACAGCGGTGGAGTTGAGCAGCTAAACATCCTACTTCCCATGGTAGAGAGACAGACACAGGGGACAGCAAGCTAGGTGGAGGAAGAGGATCTAAGTGTGCGGACAGTGGTTGGGGACATGGAGGAGATCACGGAGACATGAAGGGGCAAGGTTGTGGTTGGCTTTGTAAGTGAGTAACAGTATTTTTTACGGTCTACGTTGCATGATGGGAGGCCAGTGGAGTTGCTGTAAAACAGGTGTGATGTGACTGATGGATGGAGTCCCGGTGATGACACAAGCTGCAAAGTAGCTGCAGAGTAGCTGTATTATTATGAAAGCTCACCTAGGGCGCCACACTGAGTGGGGCCCACAGACTGTATAAAAACAAACAAAAAAAAAAAATGTGGACGTCATATTGTTTGGTTTTAAGTGAGGTCACCACAAAAACTCGGCTCTAACTGTAAAGCTACGTAAAAGGCTTAGAAAGAGACAGACCTTCATCACTGATTGTCCTTTAATATAGATTTGACAGTCCGTCCTCTGTCAGAGTCACTCAGCGAAACTGTCATTTGGTTCACTTAGACTTAGGTTAACAAGATAATTCTATTTCTTTAACAGGCAAGTCAGCAGTTTTTGTAAAAGTCCTCTCCACAGCGATGACAAAGCTGTAATTCACTTCCTGTGTCCCAGAGGGTTGAGCGTGACTCGATCCAATCAGAAGCCATGCCAATTAGACGCCTCAACTGGCACTTAATTACCACTGTGAGGAGGCTGATGGGCCATTAATTAGCAGGACATTAACGGACTGAGTGTTCATTAACAGCAGAGCATATTAGAGGAGATAAGACCAATGTAATGGACTCTGGTGGAGTCAGAGAAAGGCTCAAGCTGTCTGCAATAGAATTAGATGACCTGCTCCAGCACTCAAATCTGGGATAATACTGTTAACAATAGCCATTAAAGGGGAATACCACTTACTTTTAATGCTGTAGTGTGTCACTCAAATTGCTGAGTATTAGTGCTTGGTACTCCCACATAGAAAGCAGACACACCATCTCAGCAAGCACTAACAGTGTTGCTGGATGCTGATTTTATAATCACATCAGATCAGAGCATTGTTTCTGGACATGGGTCAAGGAAAGGTCAGAGAGGCCACTTTATTATTTGAAAGAAATGTTGCAAGTGGTCCTGAGACTGTGTAATGCAAGTCACCACAGCTAAAAAGCAATCTCAATTCATCCATCCTTAAAATTTTGGCTATTAAAATAAAGAGCTGCAAAAAGAGTGCAAAAGCATCAACAGCAGTTTACTGTTTCTTCTTGAAAATAGTTTTGCCAATAAAATTTGTACAAAGGGTCTAATGGGCCTGCTGAGTAATGATTTACCCTGTAAAGCTTGACTCATCAAAAATAGCCAGAAAATTCCGTTTTTTTAGCTGAGGTTTTATTAACCCTTTTAACGAAATCCACATAAATGTTGCTATATCATTTTGTTTGTGTTTTGTGTGTGTGTGTGTGTGTGTGTGTGTGTGTGTGTGTGTGTGTGTGTGTGTGTGTGTGTGTGTGTGTGTGTGTGTTGTGTTTCATATTTGACATATTTGGCTTTTTTGTGAAGAATGTGTTTCATTTATGTAACTTAATCAAACTTAAGCAGAGATTCAATAAGCATCAGGGAATACAGTAATTATTTTGATCGCAAGTCACTAGTCACAATCACAGCCTGCCATCTTAAATAATCTTGGACTTAATTTAACCAAGTCATGGTTTTTTTTTGTTTGTTTTTTTTTTTGATGAGTGAAGCTGCTTGCATATCAAACTAGTCTCGGTTTAACCAAAAAGAAAACAACATTCTAACAGCGATGGCTGAGATGGATGCAGCTGTAGCTCTTCATGTTTTTATTTATGTATGTGCTATGGTGTTTGTTTGTTGTGTTTGAGCCATAGACTGTATAAGTGCAATGACCATGGTCAACTATTTCCTCATCTGGCTGAATGCTAAGGATTACCGAGACCTGCCGAATCCAACCGCAGCTCAGTTGCAACTGCATTAGGTGTGTCAAACGAGCTACACGGAGCCCGTATTTAGCCCAGCTAAGTTGTTTACATGCATTTTAACAGCCCGATCTCGCACTGACTAAGCTCATAGTCCAATTTCTGAAACTGCATGTAAACGCACTGAGTGAAGCAAACCCTGGCAGTGATGTCCTTTGTGGACAAATTTTAAAAAGGTTTCTGCGGCACAATTAATTTAAAAAAAAAAAAATTTTACATTTCATTGTAAACATTTACACCAGCTTTAATTTGGCAGGGAAACGAGGCAATGCTCTCTGGTTAGCAAGCTTGACTATGCTCAGGAAGGTCAGAGAGGAAAAAGCAAAAGCCATCAGTCTGGCAGTGTGGAAAATCCATGTTGTAACAGAATGTGACATCACTGATGGTGTTCATGGGCTCTAATGGGGATTCATTGGCTTTTTGAGCCCTCCTCAAGTGGAGACTTAAGGCACTGCATTTTTTTTTTTTCTCACTTCAGTATTAGTTTCATTACTCAACGCTGGAGGTTGCTGCTTGGTTTGACCGTCCTGATCTATCCTGGCCCAGTCTGTGTCAGTCTGCTGCAGAGGATCCCTGGGGAAGGAATGTTCTAACATCTCTGACTCTTCATTTCACGCTTCATTTACCATCATACTCTCCCAAAACACTAACTCTGTTTCTCAGTGTGTGTGGGGGGGGGGCAGTGTTTGTGCGTGCTCAGGGTCACACCTTCTCTTCATATCCTGTATATATGTACTCCTACCACACTTTCACTCTCATACACACATGGTGTGCTCACACGCACACAACAGAAGGTAAATGATTGTGACCAGCCTGATTCTAGATGTGTGATCACTGGATACTTTGCTGTTCTCCAAGGGCATATAGTATGATAAACAATAGCTCTCATGAATGTTGAGTTGATTGGAAAGAAAGAAAGGTTCTGAAAGGTTCTGTTGTTGTTCTTGAGCTAATGCACTTACTTCTTTGTATTCTTCGATTTGCATGAAATGAATGAACAAAGCTAGAAGACATGTAGTAAATGTGTATGTGTGTGTGTGTGTGTGGGGGGGGGGTAGCTCATAATGCCTCAGCTGTGTCATTACAAACTTATTCTCAAGCCACAAGGTATAGGAATTTTAAAGCTAAGCAGTGCTGTTTATTTTCATTTTGCTGCGAGGCTTCTGATTTTTTTATAGTTCAAATTGTTATGCTCTTGCTTATGTGTTTGTGTGATGCATGGGTTTAGGTGAAATATAATGGTCTACATATTCATATTACACACTCCCAGGGGGAAATTGAACATTTATAGTGTATTCACAGTCATTCAGGATTAATTTTTCCAGTCAACAGTTGAAATTGAAACAGCCATCAGACAGTGCATTGACGTTTGGGCTGAACTGGTGATAGAATATTAAAGCTCAGACTCTGGTTCAAAGATACAGTGATACACACACACACCAACAACAACAATAACAACAATAACAACAACAACAATAAGCACAGTGAGACACCGAGTTGTATTACCAGCTGCAGTGTGAAGGGATGGCGGCTATCATTACACACACTGTGTCTGTGTGTGTGTGTGTGTGTGTGTGTGTGTGTGTGTGTGTGTGTGTGTGTGTATGTGTATGTGTATGTGTATGTGTGTGTGTGTGTGTGTGTGTGTGTGTGTGTGTGTGTGTGTGTGTGTGTGTGTGAATAGATGGCATGTCTGAGGCTGGTGAGATTGGTTCCATCTGTTGTTGAGTGGGTCATAGGGTCACATCCCTCCTATTACCTCTCTCTCTTTCCAACAATTCTTCATTCACCTGACGGGAGGTCTGAGAGCTCGATGGATAGAGCTAATCTGATCCCAGAGAGAGAGAAAGAGACGGCCGGGCAGGGGATGGGTGGATGGATGGACTTCTGCAAACTTTTCATAGCTCAATCCACCATAAATCAATTAAAGATCTGTTTCATAAGGCTTTATTAATGTGATGCAGGATGTTTTTGACTCCGCATTAAGGATCTACTGTTGTGAATGAGAATATCCATTGTCTACAACAGCAACACTTGTTTGTAAAGTGGGTAGATCCTTCATGATAACTTGTCAGTTGAAGGAAGCAGAAGCTTCCAAATATCTGAAGGCTGACCTTCTATGGTCAAATTGCAAGATTTTGATGCAAATTAGGGAGGTGTTTTATCTAAACTGATGTCCACCAAGAGATGGTGTAACAAATTATTACTCTTAAATTTGATTAAAATGGCTTATAGCTCACAGTGACTCTCATTTTAATTTTGATTAACTTAAAATGTGTGTGATGGCATGTCTGTGATGGGCTGTTTCTAACAGCTTGTTTCCCGTTATTTGTCCTTTATATTGTTGAGTTTAGATTCATGATGGTGTGTAAGATTTAGTGTTTGACATATGAGAACACCCTAGACAGGTAACATGGCTAGAGGTCCATAGCTAACAGTTCAATATCCTGTGCAGCAGATCCATTGCTTTAATGTGACCAGGATTACACCAACTGTTGCTGACAAAAAGAGTGAGCCTCCTAACTTTTTGTTCACTCTCAGTGCCAGGGCAGGGCAATATGACTGAACATGATATAAGTGGTATTGGCTGCAAAATGAGTCAGGGCTGACAATCGTAAATATTAAACTTGTTCAATATTTACGGCCAAAAATCTTCATGTGTGTGGGTAAGCCAACAACTAGCGATTCATGACTCCATGAATTGTGACATGGAATGGAATGCAGCCAATCAGGAAGCAAGCTGACTGAGGAACAAGATAACAGATGTACGCAAAAACAAGCATAGCTGACCTGACACTGAAAGTTTGTGAGGAAAGTCCGTGTTCCTGCCATCTCTAGGATTTGTGCCAGTCTTTTTTTTTTTTTTTTTTTTTTTTTTTTTTTTTGGTTTGGGAATTTTCAGTTAAAACTAGTCCCAAGACCACCATCATTCCCTACTCTATTTTCTCTTCCATGTTGTGTTTTGTGTTAAAGTTGTTGCTATGTGTTGCTATTTTTCTTCTTCTATGTTTTTGTTGGATCAAGTTTGGTCACGCGAGAGTTCTGTCTTGGAGGACTAGATTCTAGATAGGTGATGGGACATAATCGTTAGCTGTGTTGAGATTATCAAAGCACACAACACACAATACAATCAGAACTGTTTAATGCCTGATTTTTTTATCTTCATGTGTGGGGTCTCTAACAGGTAAAAAAAAAATCTTTTCAGATTTAGAAAATCCTTATGTGTGTACCCCACTTTAAACATCCAAAGTTCTGCAGGTATCTCTAGCAGTAAGAGACTGCCAGATAATAGCTAAGCACAGGTGTAAACATTGAGGGGTTGTTGCACAACTGCATCAACAACAGTGCTAGATTAAGTCTGTAATTCCTCCATGAAAAACAATCCTCCGATTTCCCCAACTACAGACCTGGAGAAGTAAGACCTCCAAAAAAAAAAATAACCAAAGAAAAACTGGACAGAATTTGTTAGAACAGATAATATAATTAATATAAAGAAAAGAAATATCAAGGGAAACGGTATCAAGCTGCAAACACATTCAGCATGTGCACCAAAAGGAAAACATTGTGGGTTTCAGAGGACATGATGCAAAACACCTTTGATTTCATGCACAATCATTATTTGCTAAATTTAATTTCAGTAAGAAAATGAAAGCAGCACAAAAAAAAACATTTCCTGGAGTCCAAACAGGCATAGCTGGAAGTCAGCAGATAATATAACAGTCACTTTCTGTTATCTTCAACAATCACAGCGTGCAACTTTTACACATGCAAACAGGCCTAAGCCAGAACCCCCAATTCTCAAAACAAGCATTGAGAAGGTCGGGGATGACACAAGCACACAAGGAGACAGATGGACTGACAGAAGTCTCATCAATCAGAGACCAAAGCAGAGTGCTAATCCTCCAGCCAACACAGGCAGAAGAGGAGCCAGGTGAGAAGAGAGGAGACAAGAAAGAAGAAGAAGGAAGATAGAAGGGGACAGGGTGAAAATGGAGAGAGGGAAAAGGACAGAGAGGGCAGAATGAACGAGGCCTATTGAAGGACAATCATTGTCTATCAACATGAAGAATTACCTCTCTCTTTGTCCACTCTGCCTACATGTGAGCACACACACACATTCACACAGGAGCGAGTTGACCTGTGAGGGAACACTGATGGAATCTTCTGTGGGATTAACAGGGATTTAGCCTGGTGTAATGATATCTGAATGAGTTGATTAGCTATCTGATGACACTTTGCTGTCTGACCTCTAGAGCCCAAGAACAGCTGGTAACCAATCTCATGCGTTCAGGCTGAGCTAGGACTTTGTGAGGTGTTGATACATGCTGATGATAATGGGGAAATATATCTGGGTATCAATAGAGCTGAGCTTCATGAGCTTGACATTACTTGACAAAAAAAAAATCAATCTTTATTTAGTTTCTTGGGATACTTCAGAGACATCGTTTGATACTACTAGGAAAAAAAAAAAAAAATATATATATATATATATATATGTATATATATATATATATATATATATATATATATATATATATATATATATATATATATATATATATATATATTCTTCCTTATTTATTTATTTGTTTTTTATTAATTTTTTTAAGCTTGAATAACATCAACTATTGGTACTAATTAATACCAATTATGTACCTGGTAAATCTTAGAAAATAGCCAGCAAAGCTTAGCTCAACCTTTACAATATCACTACCACTCATATATATGGCATGTTCCGTATACCTAGGAAGTAGGATGTGCCAGCTGTCACATCTGACTTGACAGTAATCAAGTTACAAGTTACAATGACACAGAAAATTCAGTCGTTTGCTCCATTTGTTGTTCTTGACACCCTATGTGATACTCCATGAACACAGATAGAACTTGCACAGTACTGTCTGTACGATTGATTACACAGAGCAAGACTAGGTTACATATAAATACTATTAAAATAATGTTTATTTTCCTGTTGATGTAGTGAGAAGCCACCTTGGATTTCAAGCTCAGGTAAACTGAGGGTGCTCAGAGTTTCTGACTTCAGATGTCTTGAAATTTCCGATCTGAGGTCAAATGAATTTCACAATTAAAGCACGCATTTAACATGTTTTATCTTTGTGCTAAAATAAAGAGATCTGCTTCAGCTCCAGTATCTGGTGTGTTCCTTGTTCTAAATGAAAGAAAGGCGCACGGATAGACCACCCATTGGCAGTTCTCTCATTGCAAAGAATTAAAAAGAAATGATTAGAGGCTTCATGTAGAACAGAAGAAATAGCCATCTACTTAAGATAATGGTTGCCCACTATCAAAGTATGATAAATGATCTTCTGTTTAATATTACATATGGAAAAGCAATTCTAACCCAATGGAAGATAAATTTACCAAGACATAATGGCACACATAAATGATGTGATTTAAAAATTAACAAAAAGCGGTAACACTGCTCAGAACACACTGCAGGGCAACTGGCAGCATATCGGAAAACCTTGAGTATATTAAGACATCAACTTCAAACCCAGTCACTGTTTTTTTTAAACTACAATCCTATTCATCAGCCACCTATTATGTCAAAGACAACTGATTGCTGGGATGATAATAATTGTGGCGCACAAAGGAAAGCAGTGGCATAAAAAAACAGCATCAATGTTAAAACAACAGTATGGATGACATCTGATAAAAGCAAATCCAAACATAAAGAATTATTAAGTGTGGCTGACCCTTGCAACAAGTTATTCATAAGCAGACTACAGATTTGTAAATAGTTCTTTTACAGGTGTAGTCTTAACAAATCATCCATCATTCATTTGTTGAATTCCAGATGGGCCGCCTTTTCTCTAAAAACATGAAGTAGCAGTCCCATGAGAGTCTCTAATATCTCCAGACACACCTCTCCCATCCATTGCTCAAGAACTTGATCTAGTTTTCTGCACTCCCCTCTGTCCAGCAGAGGTTATTTGAGGATTGTGGATCTTCAGAGCACTTGGAGCTCTCTGCCCTTTTTCCACCTGCACCATCAGCTGCATTAAGTGAATGTAACTGGTGTGACAGCTGTTATCAGGAAGTTACTAAGACTCTTTCCAAAAAGCATTTCAGTAGAAGGACTCAGGTTTATTTTCCATTGATGCCAACTTCAGAAAGCTTGTTCTTTGCGCAAATCTGAGGGAAAGCTCGTTGACAAATAAAGATAACAGTCTGATGTATTGACCATTTTCTGCAACTGATCACTATTCAGACAGTTCAGAACTCATAGTACTATTTACTGTTACATCTTTTTAATATGGAGTAAAAAAGTTCACAATGTTACTTCTGCTGTTCCAGAAGGTCAAAAACATAAATATGAAAGTTATCCTGCAGGCTCAGCAGGCACTAGAGTGAGTCTATCGATCAGCATACAAGAGCTGCTGGTTCATACCATTTCTCTGGCTTGACATTTGAGGATAGTTCACATGAAATTTGCTCTTGTAAGAAATAAGATAGATTAAAAATGCAGTTTGGCTTCAAATTTGTTGCAAAAGGTGTGTCTTCATAGCTATGGTGGTGACAGCTTCTGCTGTGGTCATAAATTGAACTAAATTAAAGCTCCTGTGAGGAACCACTTGTGTATGAAATGTATGAATTCATTAAGGAACCCCATGGACCAAGCTTTATATTAATTCTCTTTGCTGATTTTTTCCTGTTCATGTGTTGGTAATGTTTTTCCATCAAGAAAGCTCATCCTGCTTTAACACAAATGGATCACTTGTTCATACTCATTGCTAAGGTTAAGAAGGCTGTTCACAGTTGATCAGTACTTCTGACACCTACCCTCCACAGTGGATTCAAACATTTAAGTATCTTTCATTGTCTTAACACTAATAGTAATGTTTGCAATTGGAAGCTATAAAAAGCCATACATTTAAATTTCAGATTGTTTCAGAAAACGTTTCCTACCACAGGAGCTTTAAATAACACATCCCGCAGAAAAAAAAACTGCATGACCTGCAGTAAAGAAACACATTCTAATGTTGCATTTTTAAACAAATTTATTAATAACAAACTTTATTAATAATAAACTTATAATTACAATTTCTCCTTGGAAACATACAGTGATGCATTGGATCAAGTGTGTGAGGGGGAAAAAAAAAGCAAAATAAAAGAAAACAAGGCAGAGTCAAAACAGATGGTTCAATAGATAGAAAATTAAATAAAAGGGAAATGCAGTATCAATACCAGGAGAATTTTAATTTGGGGTCTTCAGTGTCATAGCAACAGTGAAAATCAGAGGGCAGCACCAAATCCTATTCGTTTATTGAATGTTTATTAAAAATGTATTGAAAAGCTGGCTGCCAAGTTCACTTTAGAGACACTGAATAAGAGTCAGAGTCACTGGTTGATTTTGTCTGAGTGGCTGTCACACAGCCTGTGAAATACAGCAGGTGCCAAATCCTCCATCAAAGAAAAATGAGCCGTTTTATGCACGCCACAATCAGCTTCTTAATGGTGGTTATTATATGATTGAACTACAGCACTAAATTGCTTACATCCATTTCTGCATCCGTGCTTGTATTAGCAATGACAGTCATCAGCCTGTTTAAATTTAAGTACTCAGACTGTCATAGTTTATTATGGATGTTTTATGCACTGCTGTCAATATGTACAATGTATTACACATAGCTTAAGTTTCTAAATCATAGATGCTTGTTGTATCAATTTTATTACTATTTAATTTACTGAGTTGGTTTATAACAGCTTATCTGTGCTGATGTCTGGAAGATAGTCTGCTCTGACTGGGTATTTTCCATGTGGCTCTAACTAAGACGTGCAAGGCAATGGATAACACACAACCTCTTCGACACATATTGGGGCTGAGACAACATTTAGACTTAGCAGAGCTCTGGCACACCCAGGTGGTCACAAATGTCACTGCAAACACATGCACTACAGGTCTGTAAAACCACCACCTTACCATGATGTTAAAGTGTCAAATCCATTCCCCTAATCTTGATCCTATCGTAGCCTTAAAGTCCCAGAGACAAACAGATCAACTAAACCAATTTTTATTTCATGTTTGATGTCTTAATGTTTTTCAAGCACATACACACTCATACACCCACATTCATGCAGACACACTCCAATGGGTCGAGTGCTAGAGAAGCAGAAAGCCCTGGCACTGTTCATTAATCACTCTGTTGAGGTTTTGATGCCACAGCAGCAATAAAAAATGCTGCTCTGACTCTCATAGATATACTATACTGCCTTCATCAGCTTCAGTAGAGCCCAGAGCAAAGAGAGGTAACTCTCAGGCAGGAGTACAACTGCCAGAAATAGAAAAAATTAAAGGAAAAAAGCCCACCTGCAAAGAAGACATCTCAACATCATAACTTCAGAACAAGCAGAGGACCTGACATGGCTCACATTAGCAAGAGCTAGGCCAGCAGCTTCTACTGACATGTTGAGTCCACCATTAGATTGTCTGCTGCAGTAAAACCATGTGTGGTTATTGATGGTCGTTATGCAGTATTGTAATTGGTGATGTGTAGTTTACGGTTTCTGAAAAACAGTAGTCACTTTGAGGTCAGCAAGTCTAAAATGATAAACTGGTGTGTGACTGGCCATTTCCTAAAAGCCTGACTTAGGTAAAATGATGACAATTCCAGAACTTGTAAGTGTATCAGAACAAACCTAGTAAGTCTTACTGAATTACTGTTATCGTCATTCTTTCTTTGGTACCTGTTGAGAGCTGTTGCAAACAACGCCTTAACAAGGGAGGTGCTGAGAAAGTATCAATTACACTTTTTCAACAGGTAAGGTATATATATATATATATATATATATATATATATATATATATATATATATATATATATATATATATATATATATATATATATATGTCATTTATCAAAATCATGAAAAATTGCGCAAAATCTACCATGGACAGGATCCTGGACGCTTGCCATGTGTGATTAATGTGACATCCTTAATCTACCAGAAGGAGAGTAAATCATACATCAAGTGCAGCTGTGAAATTAAAACCATGTGGAACCAATTCTGCATTTACATACGACACATGTGAAATTAGGCCTGCTTGGTGACACATGGCCCAGCTACATTTGCATTGCTTACAAACGTGCAAGCTACAGCATATTGTGGCAGAATGTCTCAATGAAGCGCTTAATTGAGAATTAAACACATTTCAGACTGCAATTTCAAATGATAAAGATGTGTTCTTACAAAAGTTGCACGTCAAAAAGTTCTGATGCAGAGGAGACATAATGGAGTCCTTGTAAATAAACTCAAGAGAACCACAAGAGGGAATCATGGGAGAAACAAACTACGCCCAAATTTTCCCACTGTTGAGACCATGAGAAATCTGAGCACTGATTTTGTCAAGGAGAAAACCAACAAAAGCAAAATTATGTCTTTTAGCTGACACTACAAATAACCCTCATATTTAATTTTTTTTTACCTTGACAACACCATAAAAACATCCAACTACCTGGAAGTCTTTCTATAAATAAAAACAGAGGCAGCAATCACTTAAAATTTGTGTATGTTTTTAAATTTTTTAATAGAAAAAATAACATTTTTACATTCTTGTCTTTATCTGCCAAACATCCTAAAAGCCAACTGTGCCACAGTGTCTAGCTGCAGGTGCAGGTATCTTTCCCTCAGTGTTACCACCACTTGGGTAGTTGCTGTGCAGCAGCCTGCTCTCTCATGATCTGCCATCTGGCTCAACAGCTTCCATCGCTGATATGAGTTCAAGTCTGGTTTATACCTACTTCAGGTATCAAGCATTGCTCACTTGTCAGGGTACAATGCAAGTTGCTTTTCGCAAGGCTAGGTAGCCTGTAACAACATCTGACGGGAGAAGTCGAATGTAAGAGAACTCCTCAGAGGATGTGAAGCGTAGTTTTGTCTGAGGGTCTGTGTAGTTTGCCTAAGGAGAGATTGGACAATTTTCAGTGTATGTTTTATACAAGACTGAAAAATTTGTGTTGTACCTACAGGATTTAAGTCATATTAGAACTCACAGGGAGTCCTGAGATGTCAGAGTACTTCTTGGTTGGCAACAGTGAAGGAGGGGCATCAATATTATAGTCTGTGAAGACAAAAAAAAAACTTGAACTGAATTGCTAAAACTGCACCATCATGTGAATTGTTTAATTAAAATGAAGCTACATCGCCTTTATTTTAAATTTGATGTAAATCCATTTTTCCATATTTTAAAATAAAAAAAGCAATTTTTAGTTTAACATAAATCTATAATGTATTTAAAGGGATTTTCTAGACAAAAAGGAAAATTAATGTCTTGGGCTTTATTTTGAATCAATACATAAGAGAGATTTTTACTACACAATGAATCTGAATCGTTTAAGGCTTACTACCTTACATGTAGTGGTGTTGTTGTTAGGGTTTATAAAAAGATAAGACAAAACTCACAACTGGGATCATTGAGCTTCCAGGGTAATGTTCGCTCCAAAGCCAAGATTTGTTTCAGATTCTTCCAGGTCCTGTTCTTTTTACCTGCTGCAGCTCCTCCAATTCCAGAATGCTGCCATGGATAAAGAGATTAAAAGAGCAGGAATTTTTGGGAAAAGGTGCAAAATCTTATGACCCAGCGAACGCTCACCATAAATAGGGGGTCTTTGAAAGGTGGAGGCTTTGCTGTTGATTCTGAAGGGGCAGCTGGACCGCTGTCAACAGTACCTGCTGCCTTCACCTCAGCTGGTGGCTCTGCTGCTATTGTCTGATGAAGCAGGAAAGAAACCATATCTTCAGACAGAGGGCTCACTTTGTCCTGTTTTACATCAGTTTTGAGTTGAAACCATCAGAATGCAACTTTGACCTTTGACAACCAGTTGAATGTTTTACTTGTAACTGTTATCACGCGCACAACGCCTTGAAAAAATGCTCCAAACTATGAAGTTTATTTGTGTAAATGTTGGTGATCATTTCAGTCAACTTTGTGTTTCGCTGCTCAATTTTTTCTATTTGCTGCTGGTCTTTGACAAATGATGGATAAAGATTTTTGGATACCATCTTCTACTGTGGAGGTCTAAGTGGCTATTTATTATTATTGTTTTATTTTTCTTTTTTTACTGAATTTAGAATATGTCCATAAATTTGACATTCTTTATTATATGTTCTATCTTCTTCAGCTTCTGAATTTCTCACTAGCAAGTTTTCAAAGTACAGACTTAGCTGTGCTCGTGACTTACTTAGTGTGCATAGGTTATTATTTCTTTTTCAATATAAAAGTAAGCTACATTGTCTTCAAGAAGTTGTTTTGTCATTTGATCAACATTTAAAGCGCGTTTACACTGCTAGTCACACACAGCACGTGCACGTCACTGATAGAAGAGACTGCTACACCGCTGACCGACAACAAGAGCGTTTGGGTCTTGTTCAAAGACAGTTCTGCACCTAACTACAGAAGCTGGAATCGAACTATGATCTCACCATTTAAGAGAAGAATGACCACCACTGTTCCAAAGCCATTCATTATCTACAGACGAAAATTTGCGGAGGCATTTAACTATTGAAAACACACAACAGCTATTTTAACGCACAACTAAGAAAACAAACGATACTTTCTCGGCCCCTCACTGTTTATCTTGTTATTTCAAGCATCCCAACCCCATGTATCTTAGCTATCTTCTCTACACCGACAATTGCAAACGTTGTTGTTCTCTAAGAAGGCTGTAGATAACATGTATGTGATTCGTATCAACAACAGAGAATAATCTGATAGATTACCTGCGTTTGAGTTATTGCTGTCGCTGTCAGCTGTCCTTTCTTCTTCTTGCTGCCGCTCCCGGTGGCCTGGGGAGCGACAGAGACAGCCGGACTACCGGGACGTTTCTTTCCCCGGTTTGCAGAAGAGTTAGTGACAGCCGGTTGCTGTCTAACGTTAATGGGGAGTTGTGATGCCATTTATAGTGAGCCAAGTTTCTGAGATATATAACACATGAACTGCTTCCCCTCTCGAATCCGAGCATTTGCTGTGCATAAACCACAATCTGTATCTTCTTCTTTGGAGTTGGCAAACAACTTTATGGTGCGTTACCGCCACCCACTGGTATGGAGTGTTGATATAAACATCATCAATTAATCATTACTGAATAACTTACGAACTAACTAACTAACTAACTAACTAACTAACTAACTAGTAAAATAACTAACTAAATAAATAAATAAATAAAAGATCATCTTTAAATGACAAAATGTATTAATGAGCTATGAGCTTACAATTATTGCATTCATTCGAGAGCAGTTGTAATTTTTTTAACACACACACACACACACACACACACACACACACACACACACACACACACACACACACACACACACACACACACACACACATAACATAACATATTACCTATAACATGTTACTCAATGCTTGGTGTATAACTTCTTGCAATGCATCACTGCTGCCATCTTGTGTTTATTGGGAGGCCATGCAGGCAGAGAACTGAAGGCTTGCAGTTCAAACAGCCTCTTAAATTTGTCCACTTGTAATCGGCTCACACTGGGTTAATGTTAACACCAGTTCCAAACAGGCTCCAACTGATAGAAACAGGGGGATAATGGATGAACACTTTCCTTGAAGACAATTAAGGTTAAAGCCTTTGTGAGTCAGCTGTAAAAAAAAAAAAAAAAAAAAAAAAAAGCTGCTTAAACTTCTGCGAAGTTTTACTGCACTTGTGGTTGTCAGCTGCAGTGAAGTTTGTAGTTACTTCTTAATTTTCAACTGAACCTCTTTAGGCTAAATATGAACAACAAATAACCCTGAATACAATGTCTTCTCAATGTTCTTCTATGTAACGTAGTTCTTAAGTCCTTTGTAAATACTATGCAACTCAAACATTGCATTTATCCAAATGAAAACATGCTCTAAGTTAATTTTGTACCCCTAACTTGGATTGTGTAGGTATCAGTTTTCATTGATCAGAAATGCACTTTCATTTCTTTTTCTGAAAAAAATCCATAATTGTGTTACTACTGCTCCTTGCTCTGATTTCTGATATTACATTGTGTAAATGACATCAAACAATAGTCAATAGATCCATTTACAGTTAAAGTCTATTGTAAACAGTAAAACCATTGCATACTGGAGATATTGGTCATGTTAAATATTCATGTGAACCTACCTCTCATTGGTTGTAGCTTGTTTGAGTAAGTATGTAAATGTTGTGTTGCTATTTGCTCTTAGGGCAAAAACTGTAGCCACACTTAATGCCTGAATACAATCCACAATAAGGCCATGATTTTTTTAGTAAATACAGGGGACCTTTTATCCTAGTGATCCTACCAAAAAAAACAACAACATGAGTGTGTTTAGTGAAAAGTACTTTGATGAAACAGCAGCAGTTGTTACGAAAGTCTCAGAGAGGGCCCCACAGATATTTTTTCTTGCCCTGCCAAAGTGTTAGAGTGAGAAAAACTGTTACCCTGCAGGGAGCTGTAAAATAATTCAGGTTAAACTGTACAAGCTTAAGGGTTAGAACTGTGCAGGCTGAGGTGGCCTCTGGGAATCCTCTGCATGATAATACCAGAGCGCCTTGGGAGGTACAAGGTAAGTCTTTTGTTGTTTAGTCACAAACACCTTTGTGGGGAAAGTGCCTCCAGCATATCCATCAGTCTGTGCTGGGACATAGCTGTCAGCATTCAGATACTGTATATCTGCATAATAAAGATCTGCCACACTTGAAAGTTATATGGTGGGTTTTGAGCTGCTGTAGGGACCTGGGTGGAGTGAGGGAGGCTAGTGTTACACTGTATGTGAGGGCTGTAATATAGACACACACACACTGAGACTCTCCTGCTACTTTTCTGGCCTTGTCAAGTTTTCCTGAGACTTAAGCTCGCGGGGGATATGCTGATTCAGAAGATGGTCTTTCCAAATGTCTTATTCATTTTTCAGCATTGGCACACTGCTGCTGCCAGCTGCATGAATAAAGTATATCTGGAGACGCTGCTGGAGCTCAGTTGCAAACAGATATGAATGTTTAATGTGTGGAGTTAAACTATGAGCTGTAACTCTGAGCCATTGGACCAGCACACTCTGTTCCTTATAAACACATCATCTACTGTACCAAAGAGGCAGCAGGTGGGCAGGCAGAGCCCGGCAGATTTCTGCAACCTGTGACATCAAAGTCTCTGCACCAGATGTACTCCTCCTTTCAGTCTGAACACACCTGGGTAACCCTGGGCTCTGCTGTCAAGGCTGTTTAATTTTGGTTTAAGCTGTCTTGGATTTGTCATTTTGTTACAAAAAAAAATCTTATTTTTATTTTATTGCTTATTTTATTGTTTATCTTATCGTTATTTTATTATCCTTCTTCTTATTATTAAAACTGCTGTACTATGTAAAGAGCAATGGTAATACCAAATTCCCCCCCGGGATCAATAAAGTATTTCTGATTCTGATTCTGATACACAAACGCTGCGCACATGCTGCAAGGGATGTGGCATGATAGTAGATTATGTAAAAGGTTGGAGAGGTTTTCTGCTCTAGTGACTGTGGGTGGTATGTGAGCCAAACGTGTAAGCCACAGCCACAGGCACAGTTTATAGATCTGCATCAGCAGGTCATTGACTGGTGCTGGATGTGTGTCTGTTTGTAATGGGGAGGGATAACTCTCACGTGTGTGTGTGTGTTTGTGTGTGTGTGTGTGTGTGTGTGTGTGTGTGTGTGTGTGTGTGTGTGTGTGTGTGTGTGTGTGTGTGTACATTCGGATCCCACTCAGTTTGGGATATTTTTTTTGTATGAAAATACAAAATTTAAACATTTGCAAAAGCTGCCTAGTGGTGCAGTGGTTAGCGTGGTTGCCGTGCCCCCCAACAAGAAGGTTCCTGGTTTGATTTCCCTGCTGAGCAGGTGCCTGTCTGTGCAAAGATCGCATGGTCTCCCCAGAAGTTCTTCAGTTCGAATGCTTGTCAGGTGGTTGATTCTGACTTGTTGGAGGGGTGGTGTGAATGGATCTTTAACTCTATATGTAGCCCTGTGATGGACTGTCCAGGGTCCAGGCCTTCTCACAACCCTGACAGGGTGCCTACATGATGCACATAAAGAGCAAGATGAAAACTGCACTGAGAAAAAAAACTGTTCAAAAGCAAACAGTATACTTTACAAAGGAGCAAATACTATTCTTTTCTTTTTGCTCCACCTCACAATTAGCAAATCTCTGTGCATAAATGTAACTTCCAAAGCTGCTTAAAACACTCTCACACCATGTAGAAAAACATTTTTTTTTTGTTGTTGTTTTGTTTTGACTGAATTTAAATATCTTTAACATCAAAGCATGCTGTATGGTGGATTTGGTGCAACAAATTGTTGCAAAGCTACCACATAAAATTAAATAACAGACAGCTGGAAATAAAACAAGGTTGTGAGAACCTTCTGCAGATGTGTGATGACTAATACAAGAATGGGAGCTTGTCGGGGAGAATGCAAATCAGCTGTGTGTATCATATTTAATCATTCACCTCAGTTACTGAATACATTGTAAAAGACCTGACCCAGAAGCGCAGCTGTATTGCTATTCACATCTCATCAAGTTGAGACAGTTCTTTCTGTCTGTGCAGGTAAAGAATGATGAGTCACAGAAATGAGACACAGATTCTTGCTAACTTCATTATATGCAACAGGAGATTGGCACTGATGCTGACACAAACCCCTTCGTATGAGGAATACAAGAAAGAGTGGACCTACCAGTCGTATGCCAGTTTCCTCAAATCATTTACAAACTTAAACTGAGAAATATGCTGATAATCGGAAACATAATTTACCATTTCAGTGAGTAAGCGGTCACTAAAATGGTATCAAGTGAAGAATATGAACACACTGAGTCAGACTGCTTCCTCTACCTCACACTGGCAGCAGTCTGCGCCCTCCCAAGTGCTCCTCTTATTCTGGTAATAAATTGTGACGAGGAAAAGGTTGTGCCTGCAGTCAGACATTTAAACACTCCCCTGATGGAACAGGTAATAGTGAGCAATACTGTTGACATCTTATTTATAGTTTTCTCTCCTGTTTGCTGTAAACAGACCTTTTCCTTGTAGTGGAATAGAGAAGGCAATTTCCTGTTCTGCTCCCTTATTCCCTGTGTTTTGAGTCTAATTTTTATCCCCAGAATATTGAAATATTTTACAAACCTGTGGTTGAAACTGAGCTGTTATTGGATTGGATTGGTATGTTTGCAAGTAGTAGCCAATAAATAAGCTTAAGTAATGGCCCTCTGTCGTAGTTATCTGTCAGAGACTCTCTTTGGTTCCAGCAGTGCTTTGGTGTTTATTTACATCTTCAGTGCACCAGTTTAGAAAAAAAAATAAAGCTGCAATGAGAATTTGCCTGTGCAGAGATAATGTATTGTACTAATATAAGACTTATTAATCCTTACTAACATGGATTAATATGTTCATATTCTTTATGCAGGTGATTATTCTCAAAACACCTATAATACTTCAGTGAGAAACTACAGATAGCCTTAGGTCAGTGTTTGTGTGCAAGGATGAATATTCATGTGGCACAAATCTTTATGATACTTGTTTTAAAAGGATACAACTGTGGTGCCTTTGCTGTTTTAGCAGACCCCCATATGCAGAGGCTACAGCCCCCTTGTCAGCAGTTGTTGGGTTTACTCCCAACAACTATTCATTCATTCACTATTTTTTTTTCTTTTTCCAATTGATAAAGCCATATATTTGAAATGTTATTTGTTTGATCTTATATTGTATAAATGATAAATGAGAAGCTGAAGACTCACTGTGGGTTAAAGAATATTTTAAGAGCCCTGTGCAGATAACTTCGACAGGGGTGGCTGAACTTCGGCACTGACTTTTTAAGAGGTAGGATTAAGTAAACACATGGGGATCAAAAATGACATGATTGTCCAAAGTCACAACCTCGCTCAAAGTGTGTGACAGAGGAGGAAGCTCACACATAGTGTCATAAATTTAATTAAGTAAAGAGACAAACAATGTTTGAGCAATTTTGAGGTGGTCAGTGTGTATTTAGTGCTGTGTATATTGTGTGTATGTAAATGTGTGTAAGTCCAACAACACAATATACAAACAAAGCAAAAGGTAATCTTCAGGCTATAGGGACATATTGAGAGTTGTGTGTGAGCCTGCTCATGTGTGCTGTGTTACTCATAAGCTCTTCTACTCAAAGCTCCATCCACCGTTACCAAAAAACAATAATAACAGAGCCAGCAAAGGGAACAAAATAGTGTGTTGCAAAATAGTAAGCAAACGTCTGTACACAATCCAACCATCAACAACACATTTATTGACAACCTACTGCACTAAAACATTGCAAATAATGAAACTGCATTTTTGATTTAGTGCTTCGGCTTCCTCATAAAGGAAACACTGTCATTAGAAACAATGCATCATCCTTTTTTATTAAATGTACAGCACTAACAAAGAAAACGTGCAATGTTAAAATACAAAAAACCCAGCAGCATGTTATAATACAGCCCAAGACGACATTTTTTTTTCTCAAGCTCTGCCTCTGACAAGGAAAATGGCCAAAGTGTGGGATATTGTGGTGGCACCTTTGGCCACCTAAAGGCTGATGGGCCCAAGCCACCCCTTGGCTACTTCTCAGGACTCCACCCTGGATACTGTAAAAAATCTTATTTATTTAAAGCAAAGTTAGCCTGACTTTTTAACCATAGTAATACAATCCATTCTTATCACAAATGAAAAACTTGTTTTAATTTTTTAACACATTAGCTGATCTCTTTATTTTAAAATGTACAATTGTCTTCCACTCAATATCTTAAACTAAAACTACTGAATGAAAGTAATCTTTGGAAGTCACTTAACTGTCACTGAAGAGTCTCTTTGTTCTGAAGAAGTAACTGAAAGATTTAGCCCATGGTGATATATAACGGGGATTTATAATCCAATTATATCTTACTGTAAGGTATAGTTGTGAGTTATTTATTATTATTATTATTATTATTATTATTATTATTATTATTATTATTATTATTATTATTATTATGTATAGCTGTGAGTTATTTATTATTATTATTATTATTATTATTATTATTATTATTATTATTATTATTATTATTATTATTAAGCCAAATAAAAAATTAAATTGGAACATTAGTAGTATGTTTTTAGGCAGTGTCCCTTATAAAGACCAGATCCTCCTTCTCAAATGTTCAAGCAAATGGATGGAATTGTTGTATTTTGGGGATGTGAAAAAAATTATACTGTCAGTTTTAGATATTTCTTCCGGGTTGAGGGAGGGATGAGCAGTGATGCTGCCTCTGTTGGTTCTGCTCATCACTACCCTGGCTTCGCTCTCTCGCTCTCTCTCTCTCTCTCTCTCTCTCTCTCTCTCCTCTCTCTCTTTCAGTCACACAGAGCCAGGCCAGGCAGGCTGAGGCAACGCGTTCGCCCGGGGTAACAGAGGTATAACACCACATAGGGTTATGCCGACTGAACTGTAGCTTAGTCATTTTAACAGTTTATTACAATGGATGTTTCCGCTGATACAACCCTTTGACACTGGACTGTCGCTGTTAACGTGGTTAGTAGCCTGCCCTCCGAGTTGCTTTTTAAGGTAACTGTTTCGCCTCGACGACATAAGAGAGGACCACACTCCCCCCATCGTTAGCTCGCTAAGCTAGCTAGCCGCGCTAATTTAGCCGTGATACTTTGAACCGTATCGGCGTCTGCTTTCTGCCTCGAAGCAAGCCTGCGATCTCCTTCACCATAGCACTGGATTGAGGTGCGCCGTCACTCAAGGTAAACGAAAAAATAAATATAAAAACTGTATTTTTTGGTTGTTTATCTCTTTAAACCACAATGCCAACAGCGGGTCTTGTAAAACCTTAAGGTTTTCCAGCAGCAGGAGCAGAGTGGCGCTATGGCAGAAAGCTTCTTGTTGACAGAAGCAGCCAAGCAACGGAGAGGTGATGCGACTCACCGTTAAGCACACAAATGTCACTTTGATTTCCTGCCTATAAGCCTACAGTTACATTTCCACAAACGGCTTGACATGTGTTAAACGAGCGAGAGTCTGCTATATCTGTATCAGTAAGGCTCAGGAATACTTAAACATGAATCTAATGTGAGCGTTTACTCCTGGTTTGTCGTGAATGGGCCACTGCCAGGTTAACATTATCTTACGGCTGCCGCATTTGACTGCAGCGAGTTCTCCTAACGGTCTATTCAAACGACTATTAACACAGGAGATAACGCCCAGTAATATTAATACCAGCGCAATACTGTTCCGCTTCAACACTTGGTGGTTTAGTTACTAAAGCGTCAATACAAGTGGCTTTCTTCCTCATTTCTCGATGAACATTTTCACAACATTGATGGTGCTGGATTGTGTTTGGTGCCGAACATGATTCCAGACGAAACGCTGCGGAGGCTGCAGAAAGCGAGTTTCGTTGCTTTAGATCAAATGACTGAAATAAAAAATATAACTAAAAAGATAGACGGTACAGGGCAACTGCAATGCAACTGCACGAGTCAACACTCCTCTACCAATATTGGTTCCGCAAAGATATGTTCATTGCCGATCCCAGTTAAAGAGACCAACAGAAGCCTCTTTTTAAGATTGTTTATAAATGACCATATTACATACACTTTATATAGACGGTAAGCTTTCATTGCGCTTTAATGCTTTCCAGCACCATGTTGTCTTTTATTTGGACGTAAGAGTCCACAATAAAGTTTTAACAGAGGAAGGCTCCAGTGTTGCATCACAGCCTGGAAAGATGAGCTGTGCAGCTGGAATTTAACCCCGGCTGGTGCTGGTTGTGTGTCCTGATTCGAGGTCAGATGATTTAGCTTAGCTTAATAGGAGGAAACCAACCAGTGACCAGATCCTTCCTTACTGGACTTTAGATAGCCAGGGCCCTCCTCCTCTGCTGCTAACCAGAGGTTAATGACATTTCATGTAGTTCAGTCTGTAAGAGACTTTTTATAGGGTTCAGTTGAAGCATGTGGGGCCTGACTTGTGCGTGTGCATGTGTGAGAAGGTGAGACTCATTGAGTGAGTGAAAGAAGAGAGAATGGGTGTGCATGAGAGAGCAGGCATTAACTGTAATTATCTCAAGAGATAAGAAAATGGATTCACTATCAATCCTGCAAGAGTCTGCAGCGGTGGGGGAGCAGATGAAGATGTAGCATTGACAGGGAACCAATTATATTAATCTGTCATGTTCCGTAAAGGGAGAGAGACAAGGAGCCTGTATTATTTAGCATGTGTGTGTGTGGGGTACATGTGCAGTAGCAGAATATGCAGTGTAGCTGGAGGGGAGCTGCTGTATATTTATGCTACCTGTTGGATTAGTTCCGTGGTGCCTTTACATGAGCTGCCAGCTTTGATCATGCTTTGAAAAGATGTGAAGTAAATCTGGATTACTTTAAAAGAAGCACTGACTTGACCACATAGGTTCGTATTATGAAATATGTTGGTCGTTACTAAACATGATGTGCGCTCGGTCCAAGCATTCTTCCTGATCTAGGTATGGATAAGCATGTCGTGTTCAGGACCTGGCTTCAGAGCTGTGTATCTAAAATCAGCCCTGTGTTGAGCCATGACTGTCCAGCTTTGAAAGGAAATGAATCATGTTCCTCATTTCAAGGCCGCTTCGACATGATGCGTTTCCTGCCCTGTGTGTGTGTGTGTGTGTTGACTGTGTTCAGGCATTGGCAGATGTGCTTGTTTTTGTATGTGTGTACTGCTGCTCCTGCATTTGTGGGAGCTGACTTGAGATTTTCGGAAAATTTTGAATATTTTTCTCAGTCTTTGGGACATAACTAGTTAGGTGAGTATTTGGATATCAATATGTGGCTTTGCACCTAAGATAACATCAGGGGTTATGTATGACAAGCTGTGTGTGGTGTCAGGTACGTCATTGTGGTTTTAGCTCATGTGAAGGGTATGTTTAAGTGATGAAAACAGGCTGTAGATTATAATTTTTTTCTGATCTTAAAATTCCCAATTATAACGTGAACAGATAGAAATGAGTTGTTCAGATCTTTTTTTACAGTTTTCATCAGAATGGAGTTGCATTTACTGCTCTGCTCAGTGCAAGTCATCTCATGTGTATGCTGCGATGGTGAAAGTCTATGATATGAGCGCGTATTTTAAAGAGTTTGTCATAGAAGGTGGCCGTGGAACATTTATTGCTCTGAGCGGGTTTGGAACAATAGCTCTATTCTGGCCCATTTCTCCGGAGGGGAGGCTGCACTGTTTGTCGTCCCGGCACTCTGTGTGCCAGCGAGGCTTGGTTTGGGATTGGGTTTCCACAGCCACCTGGAGCTCTGAGCACAAGAATGCCATTGTTCCTTCTTCCAGACTATGGCCGGATCAGACACACATGCAAACACACACATGCAACGTAAACAGACGTGCGTGTTTGCATCCTTATTGCACAGTACGCTACAGAGGTTCATATCACTCTGCGTAACCACCACAACTTGGGTTACCCTGCTTTTGTGAAGTTGTCTTTGTCGTCTTATATAAATAGACACAAGCAGAGCGATGACACTCGCAGCAGAGAAGTAAGCTCGTCTGAGTTGCTGGTTTGTATTTTAAGCATCAAAAGTGAACTTTTTATAAGTAAAATAATTTTACTTTCACTTTTGTTTTTGAACAAAAATGATTAACCTGCTCAAGACTTGTAGTGTATGAAAAGCATTGTTAAAATGCAATTAGTGCAGAAACAATTGCTCAGCTAATAAATGATTAGTTCAGTAAATCACTGTAGTCATTTATCTAATGAATGTTTCCCTCCAGCGTGAGAAACTTTGAGCCTGCAGCTTGGTGAATGATAATGACTAATTGTCACCATTGTCACTCATTTTCTGCACCAAACCTTTTAATTTTATCGATTAAATAATAATGAAAATAGCTGATTGCAGCCTGAAAAACAAACCTGAAAACCGTGACCTTGAAATTGATGTATAAGTTCATTAATATGGATGCATTATGCTAAAGAGGAAGCAGAGCGAGCGTAGCGACACCCCCTCTGTTATCTGTTCCAGCCGGTGAAATGTCACTCCGACTTTGTTTACTCCAAAGTTGTCTCTTTAATCAAATCCTCCTCTCGCAAGAAAACATTGAACAATCACCAGCTGTCAGTTAGACATGTGATTACTTTCCTGCCAGCTCCTTCTCAAAGGTGGGTTCTGTTTTTAATAATGTTATCTGATCACAGAGCATGTCACACGGACTTATTTCCACATTTTGCATCTGTTGTTTTGTTGCAAGCTTTATTTGTTCTTAATGGATACACTTGTTATAACAAAACGCTTTCTTTTGCCTTTATTTGAAAGGAAATAGTTGAGGGTAACATGACATTTGTGGTCAAGCTGAAGAGATGAGATGCAGTTAAGTTTCCTCGATGAGTGCTGACCTCAAACATTAAAAGAAACTATTTATATTTCTAATTGAAAGTGTGAACTTGGTATAAGTAGACCATGTTTAACCTTCCTTCCTTTTTGAAACAGGGTGCTTCTACAAAGTGCACACTGTTCAGAAACTCACTCCGGATGTTGATAGCTGGTTAAGCTTTATCAGATCAGGCCGAGTCCTAAATGTTTGATCTCCAGACAGAGTGAGAGAAACAGTAAATGGAGAGAGATGAGGGGGGCAGCTAGATAGCCGTCAGCAGCATTTAATTGCACCCCCCCCCTCATCCTCCAGGGTTTGAACGCAGTTTGTGTGTGTGTGCGTGTGTGTATGCACGTGCATAATATGTGTATGTCCTCTGTCTTCCCAGCAGGTCACAGTAGGGATTGAATTGCACAGAAGTGGGTCAGCAAGTGCCACCAGGGAGTCTTGCAAGCTCCTCTCTTACGCTGGTACCAACTAAGGCCAACACAAACATGTAAACCTTCCTTGTGTGTGTTTGTGAATACGCATCATTTGTGGGCACTGATTGCTGTCCACAGGCAGTGTGTGTGTATGATGTGTGTGTCATTCATAGAGATAACATGCCTCTGCCTTGCTCACTGCCCTTTGACTCCTTATAAACAGCTCCACGGTGAAGCCTTCAAGACAGAGAGAGCAGCTGGGCAGAGCTATGGTGCAGTATGTTCAGGCTGCATATAGAGCTTCTACAGATGATTCAGAGCCTGTCACACTCTGTGTGTCTCAGCTGGATGGACACACTGTTTCTGCGAGCGTAATGATAAGGAAATAGGATTTAGCCCAGTATTCAGCCGAGGTTTATTTCATCTCCTTACTGCAGCTTCTTGTTTTCTGCATTGGTTCTCCTCTGACGTGGGATGAATGGTCTATTCTCCGTTCACAGTCTGCTTGCCTGTATGTTCTTGTTGTTGAGATTACTCATTAGGTAATAGGTAGACAGTAATATAAACAGAGCATGAGGCTGAATTATAGTTATAGGAAAGGTCAAACTAATATGACATCCAGAACTCTTCCAAAAAGGAGTGATGAAAATGTCAGAAAAACACTGCATGTCAACAAGGAGATCTTGGAGATAAAGCCTGCATCTGCTGCACTTTTCAGGTGTGGTTCTGTGAAATAATGAGAGGAGTTTCATTTGGGTCTCAAGAGTGCTTTGTAATTATTACTATTTACTCAGCTTCATGAAGGAACTTTATGGGGAAGACTCAAATCTTTGAGTCTTCATTGTGGTTTGCAATACATAAATATTTTTGCAGAAGCGTGTCCCAACTTGTACACAATCTGCATTCCAGCAAATGAATGATGGCTTCCTCAGCAGACACTGTGACTTGCTTATTGTCGTCACTGAGAACAGGGTGGAACTTTAAAAACGTTTAAAAAGTTAACACAAACCAGGCAAAGAAATTGTATTATACGTTTTCTTTCTTTTCACCTCATGATGGTTAAAAAAGTTTAAGTCATAGGCTCCAGAGAACAGAGAGTTCCATATAGTTATTTTGTTTCTTTCCTCATCCCTATTTATAAGCCTATGTCACCTAACTCTTCGATTTTTTTATGAGCGACTCTTATTTCAAAACTACCGGGACAAGGATGATTTTCCTGCAGATCCCAACTGTTACATTAGTAAAGGGAAAAAGTGAGGTGAGATGCTGTATTAGCGTCCCCCAAAGCAGCACCAGCTCTGACTTTGGTTTTGAGAACTGTAATAACTCAATGTGACGTGTGTCAGACCGTCTTCAGGTGGGATATGCTACTGTTTCATTTTATGTTGGCAAAATCCAGAATGCTTGTCACTGCTTCCGTCGTTGTTGTCAGTATCCAAATCCTATTTCCCATTGTCCTTATTCATCTACCAGCGTCAGTACAACTTCATTAGCTTAAACAAAATCCAATTGCAGCTGAAATTGTAACTGACTTGTTTTCACTATCCTAACTGGCTTTCCCTTAGTGCTTCTACTCATCCTGTGAGACGTTTGACTCCAAATACTGATCCCGTTCTTGGATTGTTGAAGCATTAAGCGGAGCTTTGAACACCTGAACACAGTGAAGTAGTATTAACTGCACCAGCTCAGTTAGGTGGTAACCTTACACCAAGTTTAAGTCGGAGTCAACAATCACCTTCTTTGTAAGAGTGTGCCGTTCATGTGTCCCCGTGTTGCTTACAGCATCTGTTTCAGACTGAGATATGACCCAGCAGGAAGAGACGGAGTTTCCATGGCGACAGCCCTGCTCCTTGCCTTAGTCCCCTGTGCAGACACTATAAGAGGAAGTGGAATATGTCCAATTTCTGCTGACTCGTGGAGGAACAATGAAACAACAGATGTCTTTTGTCCATCAGGCTTGGTGTTATTGTTTGGGGGCCTTTTCAGTGTGCTTGAGCTTGACTTTTTGAAGCTTGTTTTGGGGCTTTTGTGTTGTTATAGGTCGGTTGGTGGAATAGAAAACTAGAGAGAGGGACTGCAGAATGACAAGCAGCAAAGGGTCAAGGGCCGGGAGCCTCTGAGCTCTGAGGGCATGGGATTTGACAGCTGAGATGCATGTTGAAATCTATACAGTCTCTTTAGTGAAATGAAGATATTTAAAAACACACATTTATTTACAGTAACATTTTTCACCACTGTGATTGTGTTTAATTTTCCACCTTATTTTTGTTTGTCTTATTTCTCTCTCTTTCTTGCCTTTTCTATTCTCTTTCTGTTTGTTTCGCTTTTTCTTTGCTTGAAGACACTGAATCCCTGAAGTGTCATCGGTGTCTGAATGGTATTAATCAAAAAGTGAAGGGCTTGAAGCCTCTGTCATCACTGTATGAATGTGTTGTAAATGGTTGAATGTGACATGTGGTGGAAATATGCGCTGAGTCGTCAGAGGATAAGAGAAAGTGTGATATGAACACAGTCCATTCATATAGTTTAAAAAACATGAGGGAAACACGAGGTTTAGCAGCAAAGCCGGATGTCCTACATAACTGATATTGATTGTTTATGTTTTAGCCCATCAACTGGTGGTATTTATCAGCCATATCCTGTTTTTTTTTCCCAGTTAAACAGGCGATCATTAACATCCCAGATCTGTTGTTGTCCCCATATTTTGAACTCATTTTGAGTGATATCTGATGTCAAACATTTTAAAGTTTGCTTTAGGTTCTTCAGTCAGAGTCAGAACTAACGGCTGTTTATCTGTTCTTACTAAACTCTCTCTAAAGCATATAGATTTAGTGGCTTCACGGGGCTCGAGACGGCGACCTTTTTTTTTTCAGCGTGTGTAAGTCAGAATTTCATCTGGTCGCGTTCGTGTGGGTGCATATGTTTAAATGCTACCTCCATCACACGCACTGTGTCCTCCACCTGCATTCTCTCCTATTCTGAAGAGAGAGCGCCGCCGTTGTTCACACCCACGGCGAAAATGAAGCGGTCTATTACTGATAATTTATTTAAAAAAAAGAGAGAGAGAAATGAGAGAGACAGGAGGAGGCTGGTGGTGAGGGAGAGCCAGCAAATGTACCAAATCAGACGGTAATGATGATGATGAAAATGACAGGGAGAGACCGGCCGAGCAGAGTTATGATTTTTTTTTCGTTTCAGATGTTTCAAAATATAAATTATATTGTTTGAATGGATCCATATAAACACAAAGTTTATATTTGCACGCATTTACAGACCATAATGAGAGTGTGGAATTGTACTCATGAAATGTGACACTGCTCTGCAAATAACTTCATTTTAAAAAACAAACACTGGAGTCTCAACTTCTTTCCCGCCCTACCACGGCTCTTTTGAGAGTGGCAGCAAAAGTTTCAAAGTTTCACCGTCACATATTTTTTTCAGATGATGAAACAGTTACGTTATGAAAACAAAACAATCTTATTCTGCCCTCCCTGAATGTAGGAGCCCAGTCTGGCAGATGGATAAACAGTTCTTTGTAAAATGATTTAAACTGCAAGTTTTCACGAGCTGCTTCTTGCTGTAAGGTGTTTCTCAGCGTCTACTCCATGGGGGCCCTACATGGCCAAAACACTCAAACTCTAAAGTCACGTTAGAACTCAACAGAAAAGTATTGCATTACATGCCCATGAAGGGCAGCACAGGTGTCAGGTTTTCAACCTTGCAAATGACCTGTGACAGACTCTATATTCACAGTAAAATACTTTGCAAATATCATAACTCAATGCATGGTCATGCTGTAACCTCCCAAAATAGGGTGCGACCAAACCATGTGCTGGTGTGACCGACTGAGAAAGTTGGTAGTACCAGTACGACCAGTGGAAAAGTTGGTGTAGAGCCCTGCTTCAGGATTTGGTGTAGTGAACCCTCACAAAAGCAATAGAGTGAAGTATTTTATTTAAGAACAAATAAATATAACGATGCTGTTGAGGGTGGGACAGCACTCTCAAAGTGGCTCATATCATGAGTTTTTTCAGACAGAGCCGTAGGCAAATTGTCTCTCCTAAATAGAAAAGTCCCGTAAGAGTGAAGAGATCTAGAGGAGGGCAGAGAGGACAGACCCCTGCTGTGGCAGCTCTGTGCTCTGTCTTTGTTGTGTGACAGAGCAAGCTATCTGCCCCGGGCTCACCCTGACCCAGGTCCACTTCTCCCCCCCTGGGCTCACACAGCCATCCATCTACTGCTCTTATCTGTAACCAGGCTGCTCCTCCATCTCTCCATGCATGTGTGTGGGGTCTCTGTGTTTGTGTGTCTGAGGACTCTTTTGAGTGCAGTTGTTCTGGCCCGGTCACACTGATAGCTGTATCAACAGTTACTCCTGGCTGATGGACTGCAGAACAACAGGCTGATTGTTTTCCTGAGTGTGTGCATGTGCGACTCTGCATGGGTGTGTGTGTGTGTGTGTGTGTGTGGGTGTGTGTATGTGTGTGTGCTAAGCCTTCAGAAATTACATTTCTACAAGCCACAAATGTCACATGCACTGTGTTCATGTATCTTTTGGAAAGTGTGTGTGTGTGTGTATGCATGTTTGTGGGTGCATGCATGCTGCAGTGTAATCTCCCAGAGGCTGGGATGTGGGTCAGTGTGACTGCAGCTCTGCAGAGAGACAGAGCAGCAGGATGCTGCCTTTGTGCTTACTATAGGGGGCTGGTCTGGGGGAAAAAATATAATAAACAAATAAAAAAACAAAGGCAAATCAGTAACCACTGAAAATGATTAATGTCTTCAGAGACGTGAGAACTGAAGATGAAAATTTGTGTTACTAATGAGGCTAGATTGAAAAAAAGGATGTTAATTTAGCTGTACCTCTGGGATCACAGTGCAGTTCACCTGCATCAGATAAACCAGTGTTCTTACAGATTGAAGGTTATGTAATGTCACACTTGTGTGTGTGCGTGTGTGGAGAAAGTGTTACCCTCACATATTAGCTGCTCAAATACAGTCTAAATAGTGCTTGCTTGAGTGGGGGATTTGGGAATAAATCTGTTTAGAACTTTGCTCTGTGATTGGTTGTGCTTTTTTTCAGGGTTGGTTTTTTGGCTTTCGGTGCCTTTATTGAGAAGGTAGGATAGTTAAATGTCAGAGGTCAGAGAAGACCTCAGGATACGTGCTATACTATGCACAGAGAAGCTTCTGTACAGTGGGCAGGATTTTACTCCTGAGCCACACTGACGCCCCTGCTTGATCATTTTAAATTTTCCAATTTTTACCAGAAAGCAACATTGGTAAAACCAAAAATTTGACTCTGTGATAAGTGCAATGGACTGATAGATTACATGATGACCAATAGAGGACATCTGATGTGTTGACAAATAGCTTCCACTGCACAACATGAACAGTAAAGATTTGATACCCCTGAGAAAGAACTATAGATGAGCTTTTTGTTGAAGGCTAAAAATGGAAATAACTCACGCTTGGAATGACTCAGCAAGCTCAGCTCGCCAATTAAATAATGTGGGGTTTCCAGATGTCTGCTGCACATGGATCACTTCACCCTGACTCTGTGCCTATTAACATTTTACATTGAAAGCTTTTACTTTGCTTTGTAGTAAAAGAGGATCAGTAATAATCTTTTTGCAGTGTAAGCAGATGAAACAGCCTTTGTTCTCTTGAAATGTGTTAACCCTTTAAACTCTAAAATTGGGTCCGGTTTGGTACATACTTGTACGGTAAAGGGGGAAAAACTAGTAAATAGAAATATCTCATTTTTCAGGAGCTTGAGGAACTTTTATATTTTGTTTAAAGTGCAGCACCAAAAATTCAGTCGGCCTGACATTGAAATCACTGTAATGTACAGCACTATGAATGGAAATATGAAAACTCACCGCAAGATAATTTCATACTGCAAAAGATCAATCATGTTTAAGAAAACAAATAAAGAAAAGGTTTAAAGCCACGTTCTGCTTCGACATCATGAGAGGAGATATACTCTCCAGAACTGTTGGGAAGTCTCTCCTCGGTCGGGAATGTCGCCCGAAGCATTTAAACACGCAGCCCAGGGCATGCACGCACTTAAGCCTGATCCTGTTAACACGGCTGCTGGCCAGAGCAGAGACAAGCTGCAGGATACGGAACCGAGAACAAATCTCACGCCTCCAGATGTCATCAGAACACACAGGGATGGATGGGAAAGTTTGGGGCTAAATCCGTTCTGTGTAATCAGTCAGGACACAGAGAGGGAAAGGTAGTGTGTTTGTGTGTGTGTGACGTTGTCATCCCTGTCGGGCCTGTTAACAGTGTACCCTCTCTACCCTCTTCTCAACATAAACAGGAAGCAGATCTCTCTTTCTGATACTCTTTCCTTTCATGTATCCTTGTCTGTCGTCTCGTGGTCCCACTTTGTTCTTCTTCCTCTTGCCTTCTCCCCCAGTGAGTGTGTACAGTAGATCTGGAAAGTGACAGGTCCCCAGCCGCCAAAGCACAGCCTTATTATAGAAAGTAAAGCAAGCTTTTGTGTTGCATCCCAGCTAAGTGTGACATAGTGGTGTTTCCAGCTGCTTCTCACCTATTTTTCTCTACATACTATTCCTGGTATTCCTGTTTTTCCCTCCCTGGGCTTCCCCTGGAAAGCTGTCAGAAATGTTGAGCGACAGCTTCACTTGCATGCAATGCTGTTGTTGCCATCTTTTGTAACTTCTCCTCCAGTCTCTATTTAGCATGGATTTGGTGTTTGTGCATGTATCCAGGGCTGCAGGCTCCTCTGGGCTTTCCTTTCCCACACCACTGGAGACATGAGGTGTGTGACAGGGCAGGAGGCCTGTGTGGAGACGGAGATGGAGGGGGGGGGGGGGGGACTGCTGTCAGCACAGGATTGACAGGACTCTGTTTGTTGTTGTCATCTTTGGACTCCCTCTGTTCCAACGTACGCTACAAATAGAGTCACATTACACATGTAGAAACTTTGGCTAGGAACCAAATACACACACACACACACACACACACACACACACACACACACACACACAAACACACACACATCCTGCTCAGAGCCCTCATCTCACAGTTTTAAGAAAAGACATCTTTTTTCCTGTTCTGCCAGTCTCTCCCTCTCCCCCTCTCTGTCATTCCTTAGAGAGAACAGAGCAGTTAAGTTTTATGCTTCACCATGGCTGGTCGGTCACGCTGTGTTCATGCTTAGCTTGGAAAATTGTGAAAGACTGATTTGACTGTCTGTTAGTTACGCTCAGCCCATGTTATTCTCTATACTGTCCAGAGCAAAAGTTTTTTTTAGGACTCCTCCACCTTGTCTGGCTCCACTTCTGCTATAAAAGCTGGTATCGCTCATGCTGCAGAATGCCAACTTAATGTTTCAAGATGTAACGTGAGAAGAGCACACAATGAGTGCGTCTCTGTGAAGTGAGCTTTAACTGAAAGAAATTATGAGCCTGCTCACAGAGATTTCATTATTCCACTCATGAGCTCATCCTGCATTTTTCTAGTCTGCCTCACTCACCGTTTTTTGGACGTATGTCAGGAACTGCAAAGGTCCAGAGTGAATTAAAAGAGGCCTGCATGAGAGAAGAGACAGACTTCATGTAAGGAGTGTTCATTTGGGTCATAGAAAGAGGCAACATTAGGGTGGATAATGAGGACCAAGCCTTTCAGCTCTCAGGCATTTTTAGCATTGTTCCAGCTGGTCACAGCTGGAGCAAAGAGAAGTACAAATAGAGAGAGAGATTAAAGAGAAAGCGAGGATAAGACATGCAGTTATCCGTCTTTTCTACCTCACAAAATCAAATCAGAGACCTAAACTCAAGTATTTATCAAAATCAAGACAAGTTTGTCTCTTAATTTAATGTTAAAGGGGCTGTGAGGACTGTCTGCAAAAGCTAGTGTTCCTCCAGGATAAAGACTCCATTTCCCATGAGTACTCGCACCTACTGTCATGAAGATGTGATTTTTACAGATACAAAGCGACAAAGTAATGTATTTATTAAGTTACGTACCACTATTGTTTGAAATATAACAACAAACTTTGTAAACTCAGTTTGTAGTGTAGTGTAGTGTGTTGTACTCAAAGCTCAGTGCTTTTAGACGTGTCCGTAATGTGTAATGTTAGTGAATCCTGGTTACGTCTCTCCAGTGCTCATCTACCAAGCAGAGCAAACGTAACCTGGCTTTTATTTCATTGACAGACTTTTAAGTTTGAACAGTTCACTGCAGTCTAACAGCTGCATGTGGGTTGTAGTGCAGGTTATCACGAACAGCTTAACCTGTGTTTTAGCCTTCAGCCCTATCACTCTCCTGTTTAGCTTTCATCTGTCTGTCTGTTTACAAAACACGGTCTCATCAGTCAGCACAATGAGACACAGAGAACATGCCTGCAACATTAGTTACTTTTTGGCTTATGTTAAGTTGTTTTGGTCTGACACGGCTCTTTAACATCCTTGTTATTGTTTAAAAGGATTGTTGACAGGAGTGGTCATGGCGGTCACTGCGGTCATGTCTGCCTGCTTGTGATGCTTGAGCACGGTATGTTGGCCAATGTGACTGCACCTCTAGAAACCTTTTTTTAGTACAGAAAAACATAGACCTCTTTTCTCACTGCTTAACTTTGTTAGCCGACGTGGTGTTGTCATAGGAACTTCATTGTGCCGTAAATCAAATCAGTCCTGTACGACTCGACTGGGAAGCTGAGAAATAGCACTTAGAAATAACCTTATTTTGGCCCCTTATAATCTTATTTTGAATCGTGGATTACAATATCTAGAAATGAGACTTTTTCAAGATCAATTAAATAGTCCTCACAGGGCCTTTTATACAAAACCTCACTGTTTGTGAGGATTTTTCTGAAAACATATTCTGCCAAACATACATAACCATAATATCACATTCATATTATCCCAGTATTCTGAACTGAGGACTAAACTCATCAAAAATGGGTCACAGTAACATATGAACTGAGCAGGACAGAAGACTATATTTAATGTAGATTACTTGTCAGGCTAAATCCTGATCCTGATTCTTTTTGAGGTCAGCGCGGCCACCAATTCTAATTCATCAGGTTTTCTCAGCACATTGTTGCAGAGAATGAGTATTAAAGACGAGCGGTGCAGTCAAATTGTCGATCATGTCTCAGAAGTATTTTTAGATGACAGAAGAATAAGATGTGTGATAGTGATGCAACCTTGATTCCCTCAACCTGCAGCAGACAGAGAGAGAGAGAGAGAGAGAGAGAGAGAGAGAGGCACAGCTTGTCTCTTTAGTCCGCGTGCTTGAGTCAGTGCAGTGTTTCTCTCCATAATGTCATGTTACACAGGCTTAGCTCAGTGTTTGGACAGGTTCATCTCTGCTCACTTGCTCTGCATTACACATCTGACTAAGTGTCCATCTGTTAGCCCAACCACTCAGGCGTCATATTTTGAGGTTTTCTTTGTGATTAAATCTAGCCTGTCTTACATTTCTGGCTCTAAACAGGGGTCAGGGTTTACATTTGTTAAGAAAACATTTTATACCCCGGTGGCAGAAATGCTGCGTTAGCTGCATGTGTTGGAAGACCTCCCAGCTTTGCTGCACTGCTGGAGACAAGCCCAGTAAAACACACTGACTTAGAGTATGTCTCTCTGTTAACATTTGTTTTATTTGAAAGAAAGCAACTCGGTAAAGTATTGCCAAACCACGATCTACAAGTTGTGATCCCTTTCAGCCTCAGTATGTTTCACTGTCTGTTTTTTTTTTTTCATGGTTCCTGGTTTTCCGTGTAAGCATGTAGCGCTCGTGCTTCGTCTATGACATGAGACAAGCAGAAAGCAGAAGGTGAAGAGGACAAGGTTTCACTCTGCAGGCAGACAGAGTTGAGCTGCCATTTGCGTCGCAGTGTTGCGTGTGGTTCTGTAGGTTTCTTTTGTGATTTGTCAGGGGAATCTCGTGAGTATTTATAGACGCTCTTGCTCGTCCTGCTTCCAATTTGCAGATGGATTAGGTTCCACTCAAACTTGGTTGAGGTGTGATAAATACTGGGAGGGTGGAAAAAAGGGAGAGACGGTTTATGATGTGAGGGAGCGCATGAGAAGAAATGCCTCGGTCTGAAGGAGACACTTTAGGTGGTCAAGATCCTTCACATGCTGAGGCATACCTGCACTGCAGTGTAGCCTCCACACACTCGCTAATGTAGGAGTGTGTGGGCTGAGAGGAAGAGATTAATGGTATGGTTTTATTATATTACAGACCCTGAACACACACACATACACACACGCACACAGATACACAGCCTGGCAATATGAAATCCCAGTGGCCCCAACAATGACTTGGCCTTAAAGTAGGCCAAGGACTAGATTTAACGACACACACATACACACGAACATAAGCCCAAACTGAGTCATATTCATTCTCATCTTCATTCTCTGTGGATTTTTCAAAAATAGCAGATTAATCCTGTGAAATGAGCAGTTCTGAGAATCTGTCAGTTGTCCATCCCCATAACCCTCTGTCTTCTCCCTCCCTCTCTCTCTCTCTTTTATCCTCCTCCAAGTCTGCCAGAGTCTTTGGCTGTGTTTGACCTTTGGGTTGGCGTGAAAGGATGGAGGATGATGGATTTATATCAAAACACAAAGAGATATGAGTCTGGAATGACAAATGTAAATGATTGACAACTGGAGACATGCGTTGTGACACTAGGACTCCGGCTGTGTGATTATGTGGGAGAGATGAGTGTTATTACTGTGTGTGTGAGCCAGGAAGTGTGTTTCAGGCAGTTGACTGACAACTTCTCTGGGGTCCTCCTGTGGTTGTGGTGCGATTTTACATCCCTGAGCTGCAGTCAGACCGCTTTGTGCCTCTTATCCGAGCTATTGGGTCAGAGCACAATGCCTAATGCTAAAGTGATGAATGAAAGTGAGACAAAGCTCCTTTAGGATATTTCTTGACTAAGAATCTCTCTGTGTGATCACCTGAGGATTAAGAATTTATATGCTTAGCATGCACGCTAGCTTTTCACACTCTAAACAACTCTAACAGTGTTTTAAGTCTGTGTCTGTTCTTCCCTTCTTCTAGGAGCATGTTTGAGTGAAAGACAGGGAGGAAGTGGGATCTCTGACGCTCCGCCCCCCAGCTGGTGGAGCAACCTGCCCATCTGACCAGAGACCCCTTAGTCACCTATACAGGTAGGTGTGTAAACTAGGGGTGGCTAAACTTCAGCCATTGCATGCAAGCAGAGCATTGTGCTTTAGATGATTAACAGTTCAAGAAGAAACATTTTTCTCACATTGTTGTTTTAGAAAACTCTTATTTCAGCTCCTGTCTGAGATCCTTCGTTTTAGCTGCTGTCTCTTTAAGACTCTCTGCTTTACAAACCCCCTTTCCTCTAATTGGCCAGCCTTCTGGAGACCTGTTAGGAGCAGAGCTAAGACAGACCTTGGTGTTTCAGGCCCACCTCCCAACATTTCATGAACCACCTTATGATTTTGACAAGTCTTGTGAAAAATCATGTTATTTTATTTTATACAGCAGACCATTTGTAGCTGTTTACAGACTGATTCAAGGATTTCTGCAACACATGGATATCTATCATTTTGTAAATCTGCAAGTTTTAATCGAGACATCCACATTTGTTCATTTATATCCGTCTTTAAAATATGTGAAACTATAATACCCTCTCTTTAAAATAAAGTCTCTTTTAGGGATCACCCAGAGGGAAAAGAAGTCTGAATCTTTTCAAGTGTAACTATTTCCACTGCTTTTAGAAAATTCTACAATTTGCAGCTTGTTAGACTCAGCCTGCTGTAGAGTTGATAAACGGTAGCTGTTAATAAGGACCCACATTACCCGCTGATCCCTTGTAATCTTACGTTGAGGAGTCTTCTTAATCAAACCACAAACATTCCACACCGATTTACTTTATTTATAGTGTACTGCCAAGAAAACTCCCTTTTAACAGACAGAAACCTCTGTTTGCATTCATACTGGTGTACTGGTCATGTCAGTGTTTAGGACACATCCTACTTTTTTGATCAGCAATAATATTTAAAACCATATCTGATGAATCAAATTTCACATTAATATCCAAAACAGACAGTTCTACATCTGTGCACGATAACCAAGCTAAATTCAGTTCCAAGTCTTAGCTACTTAATGTTTGTTCTGTTTAAATGACACTCTTTGAAGTTCTTTGAAATTCAAATTTTCAACCATAGACTGTTAATGCAGGACATAACAAGACTTTATTACTGATGTGAATTTTTTATTTTTTTGTGTGTCTGCAGAAGTGAGCAAAAATAGTTTCTTGCCCCATAAAGGGATAACCTTTGTTTAGACGTCTTAACTCATTGAGAATGACCCCAGTTTGGAAAACAGCAAATAAATAACACAAAGATACCCACAGATGGGACAAGAGTTGCTCCAACAAAGTACAACTTCATATATCTTGAAAACACAAAGTGCAGATTGTAGTTAAATAAATAATATATTGTGCCTAACATTAGCTTTCAATAAAATTGGGCAAATTTGTAAATAATGCAGCGCTTGTGAAGCTAAAACATGGAAACACGTGATGTTCTGTCTTTTCAGAAAAGCTAAACAACGTTGCTCATCTTTTAACATTGGCTCTTTATTCCCTCTTCAAAGTCATCTCAGTACAAGTAAGATTTGATTGTTCAAACCAAGTTGATTTCACGGATACTTGCGTCAGATTATCTCATGGCACTGTTGGAATATTTGGATTTACAAAGTAAAAGCAAAGTTTAATGAGATGTCTCTCACATCTTCATACTTCTGGGTTGAGATAAAAGGTAGAGCCAGGCTGTTGAAGTGGTTAGTAAACAGGGAGATCCTGCTGTGAAGCCGGAGCCTCATAAATCCTGTCTGCTCGGCTGTAATGGGGAAGGTAGCAGCTCTGATAGCAGCTCGTACACAGCTGAGACTTTACTTTCATTAGCAGACAGGTTTAACGAATCAGACTGCCAGTGTTGTGATCTCATCAGTTGCGTCTGTGAATGTGTGAACTATTATGATAATCTTTTTTTTTTTTTTTGTTAAAAGATGTTTATATCAACATCATAAGCACCTGTCCTGTTTGTGAGATGAAATAAAGGGAGCTGTTAAATGAATAATTACATAACACTGGCGTCACACAGACTAAAAGTCCTGATGCTGTGGTTCCTGCTCCCTCATGTGTGCCATAAATGCTTGTTTTTATGAATGTGCTTTGTGCCTGCCTGTATAGCTGTGGTTTAATGCATAGACAACCAGCTGGCCTCTCTCCAAACATCACAGGAACCCCCTGAGACAATAACGTGTATTGATTTGTCCGAAAATGCCGAGCGATCAGAGATTGGAGTGTTTAATTTCACTTTGTGCTTGTGCCAAGCTTTGCAATGGTAATCAATTTCTGTTGGGACTCAAACACTGCCATGGGCTTTACTCTGGGTTGTACTCTTACACCTTTTTATAGTGATTTTTAAACTTCGTATTAAATTTTCATACCTTTGGTACTCTTTATAACTCTGTGTTACTCAAGATTAATGACTCTCATTTTATCCAAGTAAATGAACTGTCTGATGTTGGCTAAGGTGGTGTAAAGTTATCTACCCTTAAAATGTGTTTCCTGTGAAAACAGCCACGGCTTTCTGATTCTCTGTTTTTTTATCAGTCTTTTCCTCTTTCTGCTTAAGACAGGCATGTCCAAAGTCATACAGCCCCACAGCTTTTATCTTACAATTATGGAACTGAAACTAATCATGTTGTAAATTATGTGCACATCTAAAAAGATTCTGCCAGGTGCTCAAACGAAACCAAATATAACTAGTAACATCTCACAAAGCCAAAGCTCTGTATGTTCTGCAAAAACTCAAGAACTCTTACAGCTGATGTGTTTAAAGAAATGTTTTAATCATGATGTTAAAATGTGGAAGTTCACAAAACACATTAGAAGAAACAAGACTAGATTAAAGTTATGAAATGATGGAGAAAAGAAAAAAATAAATACGTAATAATTCAGAATGCAGGATAAGAAATGTTTGGGGCTAAAAATGTTGTTTGCAGGTCAAAATATTCTGAATATGAAAAGCAGTCCTGATCAAATGAGAAGAAGCAGAGTTTGCTTATGTTTATGCAGCATGTAACACTGCAGAAAACTGACCTTTTATCACTTGGTATCAAGAGACAACTGAGGGACAGGTGAGGGTTTTGTCAGCAATAAATTGTTAAAATATATCATGAGGCGGCAAAAAGCTACACAAAAGTCCTCCTCTCTCGTTACTAAATTCTATCACCCCCTCTCTTTATTTTCTTATGCCCAGAAGGAAGACTCCTCACTCCCCGTCATAAATTGTGAAGCTCTTGGTTACCCCTGAAACAGACTTTTTACCAAGTGGTTGTGACAAAAAAACTGGTTGCACAATCTCTAAAGGGGGATTAAGCCTGTGGAGAAGAGGAGAGGAGGGGAGATGAAGGGAGAGACACAGAGAAGGGTGTGAAGGGGTAAATTGTGTTCTCATAGGGGTGTCGTGATGGCAACCACTCCTGAAAGGAGACGATATCACTAAGAGACGGACAAGGAGGCAGTGGAGGGGGTGAGGGTGGAAAAAAAGAAAGAGAGAGCAAGATGCCAGGATGGAGCTATAAAAGAAGGATGGAGGGAACGTGATATGTTAATGGATCGGGTAGATGGAAGCTTAGAGAAGTGTGCGTCTGTTTAACGTCGCAAGAGCCGTGCTGTTTAAAAAGACTTCAAAGACACTAGTGCCTAACATAAACTAGACTGACACACTCACACGCATGCAACACGCACAGTAAAGCACGACCCGGGGCCATGAGGGTGAGTGCAGAGGAGGCCTGAGGTGTCCGCTGCCATGCCTGATTAGAAATATTGTGAGTGGAGGCGTAGAGCAGAGAGGCAGCAGTGGCAAAGTGTGTGTGCTTGCGTTAAGTCAATGTAAAGGCATATAAATCTGTTTCTGCTGCTTAGAGCGCAGCTGTCTGCTTCTCTTACACTCACTGGGATCCAGAAGCATCCTTGGAAGCAGGTTGACATCTCCCTGACAGCATTTTGACACTACTTTGAGAGCAGGAGTGTATGTGAGTGTTTGTGTGACGTTGTGCTTTCATGTCTGTGCCTGTCTCCGCCAGAGTGTGTGGATTTAAGTTTGGCGTATGTGCCTTGCTCTGCAGGGAGAGATATCAGTGAAAAGGGGAAAGAGAGCCTCTTCCAAGTGTCTTCTGTGATCAGATTGCATCATGTTACTGCAAGGAGGTTAAACAAGGCCAGTAAAATCCTGCAGGGGTCAGAGAGAAACCATGAGGGGAGCAGAGACTTCAATTCAGGCTTCCCACTGATGCTGGAATTTCAAGAATTTCAAGGGAAGAGATCCAGACCATGAAACAAGCTATTTAATGAATTTATGAGGATATCCGGGAGAGTTAGTGAATTTTCCAAAGGGGGTTTTTCAGCTGGAGATTACCAGATTGAGTCGTGCAACTATGTTGCTACCGTTTTTCTCCGTTTCCTGATGGTTTGTAGCTGTTTTTCTGCCTGCGGTGTTAAACAGAGCTATTTGGGTTTGTCTCTGAGTGTTGCAGGTATGGTGAGATGACTGAATCCACATACTTAACTGCAGCTTGCAGATAGCACAGAGGTTATACATCAAAGAAAGGAAAGAGTGAAAGCTTTGGCGAGATAAAGTGACAAACAGTATAGCTCTGCAATTTATAGCACTCACCATCACCCACGCTCTCTCCACACTTACTGCACTGGGAGTAACACGTGTGTGTGAACCATAACAACAGTCTAGAGTGTGAATATACTGAGCTGATAACAGAGATCTTACTTAGCCCTTTATGTCTCCTCTGCTATAAAAACATGGACAAGCACACAGACAAATACTAACTCACAGGATGCCAAGCTTGAAAATCATCTTCTAATATGTGGTAATGTGTGTATTCTGACCTTTAATGTGATAAAAGCTGTAAGATAAAAAAAACTACCACATTATTCAAATGATGCTACTAGCTGCTATTTTACTGGAATCATATGACAACATGAATAAACTCCATCCATAAACCCATCTGTGAGCACAAGTCCTGCCTCAGTTCTGTTGGATAGATTTTTACCAGCTGTGGTGGTTGTTAAGCAGAGAAGACAACATTCCCATGATCCCGTGCTCTTTTATCACGTCATCATGCTTTGATTGCAAACTGCTTGTGGCAGAATTACACACTGAGATATGATTTGGGTTTTTTTCTTTCAACTGTTATTTGAACTACTTCATTAAGGAAAAAAAATCACATTGAAGAATCATGAATTGGAGGTTTTAGAAATTAAATGTGTTAAAGCAGGATCCAAAAACTAAATGGATGTTTTTTCAATGTCTGTCCAAATGGTATTTAAGAAAACAGACACATAAAACAGACAGATGTTAAGAGCTGAGATTCTGGAGCCAAAAGTTTTTGGTTTTGGTTGATCATCGATTATCAGAGTAAACTTGCAGATACATTTTCTAGCTCAATGTCTGCAAAGATGCAAAGGATCAATTTGTGTTTTTATTTGTAATTCCTGCTTGAAGAAACACATGTTGACATTTTTTTCTGGTGTCATACAGATTATGCACATATTGTCTTGTATAAAGTTCTTGTCTGTGCTGGTTTAAACTCCTACATTTTCACAGCATTCAAACCATTTACCTCCACAGGCATAAAAGTCTGAAAACACAAACTTGGAGAGAAAAGATCTTCACTCTCATTTTCTGCTGTGCCCACACTTTGAGCATCCAGAATCCTATCAGGTGGAATTTAGAAATGCTGCACTGCACTTCCCCATCCTCCTCTGTGGCTGCTATGCAAAGCTAAACTAAGCTAAACTAGCTATGCACAAACACCTTTTTTTTTTCCTCCTGGGAGGATGAGAGAAATCACCGTGGCCAAATTAATTTTCTCCCTTCTTCTTGTGCTGTTGCAACCTAAGGGATCACTGAGGCAGAGAATCAGCCAAAGAGAGGAGAGATGGTGCTGGAGGAGAGAAGGAAAGGAGAGCAGAGGAATTTTAATGTGGCTGTGTCTGTCTCTCGCTGCCTGCCAAAGAAAAGCAATTACTATCACAGTTCCCTCCCTCTGCTGTGTGTTTGTGTTTGTGTTTGTGTGTATTTGTGTGCTAACCTGTAAGTGTTAGCTGCGTGTCAGGAACCTGTGTGTTACATGTGTTAAGTATCAATTAGCTTTAACACTGTGCTGTGCGGACTAGAGCTACACAATTTGGCAAAATTGTGAGGTTGCAATTATCTTGGACAATATTGTGATCACAATTTGCAATTATGATAAAGATAATGAGTCTACATGCTTTGTTAAAAGGGAACATGCAGATATTATTGGTAATTTGAATTTCAAAATACAACTAAAGAAAGCTTGTATAGTGCTATTTTTGATGCACTACAGTACTTTTCAGGTAAATTTTAGTTTTCAAGTATTTTTTTTTTCTAAGTTTGTTTTGGTCAAGTTTAGTTTTATCAGTTTTATTCATTTATTTTTTGTTAAAGCTGTAGCCTGTTGATCCTGTATTTATAATAGATATGAATAAGCAAAAATAAACGCCATGTATTGGAGTGTCCTCTCACATAATTCATACTCTCCTGCATAAGTCAGTACCCTGGTAGAGGCACCCCAGAGCACGGTCACACTGGCCATCTAAACATATGGTACTCTAACATGATTGCCCCCCGCAGCATCGCTCCTCTGCTGGCCAGTTTGGCCTGTGGTCACACTATTCTGATATTAACCAGATTTTAGGCACACACATTGTCGCCTACATCACCATGAAGCATCTGTTTACATGAAGCGAGGTCTCATCAGAGTCAGCACAATAAGACGGAGAACATAATTTCAACTTTAGCGACTTTTTGGCTCATGTTAAGTTGTTTTGGCCCTCTAACACACCTGTTATTGCTTAGAGTAACTATAGAGAGGAGTGGTTGTGGCGACATTATCCACGTGCTCATGCATGAAGTGTACTGCGCTGAAGCACACCTCTTTGAAGTGTGGCAAAGAGGAGAATTAAACAATACCCATGCAAGGTATACTAATGGTCACACTGGCCAAATGAACTGGCCTTTAGGGCTGAAGCATGCTTGAGCACATTATGTTTGGCCAGTGTGACCCATTCTAAAAAGTCCGGGCACTGTTTGTCAGCATGTACCCAAGCAAAGTACCGGGAGTCACTTACATACACACCAAGCCAAAAAAAGCCATTTTCACGACTAAAATAAACATGTTTACAGCCTGGTACAAAAAATGTCTGAATAGCTAATTTTGCTAACGGCACACACTGTACCAGGTGTGAATTTTTTTTCTAACTCGGCGGTTTAGACAATATTAAGATCGCCAGTTGGTCCAATCATAGGCACAGCTCAGCTCACGTGATTGCCAGGCGCCCTACTGTTACTGTTGAGACTCGGAGCCCGCCTCATTTCCATTATGGCCACGCTGGCCATTTTGCTTCGAAAATCTGTTTCAGAAACAGACAGGTGTTGTCGCAGAGACTACATCCATTAGTTATACAGTCTATGCATGTACCTCTCTCCAGGTGTTGCTTTGCTCATCAACATATGGATTTATGCTGAACAAAGGGTTTATTTAATGAAATAAATGGAGTCACAGGAAAAAAATGGGACTCGACTTTCCCCAAAGTAAAAGTCAAACAACTTCTTAAGCATTTATGACCATGCAGTGCTCTGCTCTCTTTCCAGTTGAAAGTTAATGTGGCTCACCCATCAGTGTTCCATTTCCCTCCCCACAGTCAATATTCACGAATCACTATCCATCCATATCACCAAAAAGAAGGGATTTCCTTCTGTAGAGTGGGAGTGTTCTGAGAAAAAGTGATGTATATTTCATTGTCCAAACCTAAAAATGATCAGAGCATTACTTTTGAAGAGCAGTAGGTTTTACACACATCAACCCCATTATTTATAACCTGCCCCATAAATGTTTTAATAAAAGATCTTAAGCAAAAACTTCTCAGAAGTGCCAGATAGAAAACAGAATGTTGAAGGAAAGGGTTTTGAATGTTTTCCGAGAAGACATTGAGTTTACATTTACTCTTTGTGCTGTTAATATGGATCGTAAAGAATGTGTGTCCGCAAGGTTGTTTAGTGTAGAAGAGAAACGAGAACAATTTTATGACTAGTATTCTAGTGTTTGTTATTTCATTGGTTTACTTTTATTATCATAGCCACGCTTTGTACACACACACACAAGGTCAGCACAGGTGTCAGAGAGGTTGTGAAATTCATTAACACACGGGGGGAAATTTAGCCATTTAACCCTTTAAAGCCTGACCTATCAAAAAAAAAGCCAGAAAATTCTAATTTTTGAGATGTTTATTAACGTTTTTAACAAAATAATTTTTGTTTCACATTTGATAAACTGGATGGTTTTTAGTAAAGTTTTCAGCATTCCTTCAATGTAGAAAATACTTATCTTTAAAAATGAGTAATAATAGTGTAGGGAAGATTTCATGAGAGCAGCCATTTTGAAAAGGGCCAGAATACAACTTCAGATGCCTGTAGTGGATTGATAATCTTCGCAGAGGTGGATTTTTTTTTTTAAACAGGTTTTTAATGAAATTTTTTATCATGTTGATGAGATAGAGGTCTTTGAAACTCAAATATGATACATTTGGCAGTAAAGGGTTAAATTGCAAATTACATCCTTTTGTGGGATGACGTAAATCCACATTCTCAAATTGTGATTGTGATTTGATTAATTGTGTATAGAGGCTCTGATGTAGTGGATGTTTAATTCAGCTTATAGCTTGAACATTCTATGGAAACTGCAAAACATCATTTCCAAAACACAATTGTTAATGTTCACTGTGCTTAGACTGGCTTCAGACACAAAAAAAACTCAATTCACATTTGCTGCTACATAATTTACAAACACCCTCATAGATTTTCTCTTCTGAAGGGTGAGATGCAAAATGAAAATCCAACAATGCAGTGCAGTTATTTCGGGGCTCTTTCTGAATGTGAAGGTGAACGTTTGAAGAGGCCTGATAAACAGCTGACAGATAAGAGCCAAGAGTAAGTCAGTCTGTCAGAAAAACAAACAGACAGGAGGGAGAGAGGGCAAATATAGGCACTGAAAAGAAACTCAAGGTGTTGAGCTGTTGAAAGGATGAGGTTTCAAATGAAGCATGATCTCCTCATAGAGCTCTGAAAAGGCCTGTGATTATATCAGCCCAGGACTTTCCATTACCAGCGTTTTAATCCCTTCTTCTTTCTACCTCTTGTTGCCTCCATAGGATGAGGAGGTTTGCCTACTGTAAGGTGGTTTTAGCCACCTCTCTTGTGTGGGTGATGCTGGACATGTTCATCCTGCTCTACTTCAGTGAGTGCAACAAGTGTGATGATAAAAAGGAGCGAGGACTGCCCGGGAGAGATGGTGAGTGTGTTATGCAGTACATACAGATTTGATGGCACAGGCACAAGGCTGCTCTCTGATTGCCTTTTGTGATGCATGTCTCCTTGCAGATGCTCTGGCCAGGCCGCGGGACGGGCCCGGCGAGGGGGGGAAGCCTGTGGTGATCCCGAAGGAGAACCAAGAGAAGATGAAGGAGATGTTTAAGATCAACCAGTTCAACCTCATGGCCTCTGAGATGATTGCTCTCAATCGGTCACTGCCTGATGTCCGGCTGGAAGGGTAAGCAGCCTCTCTGCAGCTAATATCTGTCCTGTCACTTACTCTTACAACACTCATCACACTCCCCTCACTGGCATCCACTCCTGGAATAGTATACAGCATTGATGAACTGTAGGCTACAAGCCAGATGTCTGGGCTAAAGCTTTTACAATCGCTCACAGAGGGTGCCATTTACTTCAGGAGATGTGTGACATTTAAGAGTTATTAAAAGTTATGGAATTTGGAAAACCATAATTACAAGGGACGGTGCTTAAGGAAGTCTGAGGACATTTACTGTAGATGCTGGATAAGACAGGGTGTAGTGGACTGAAAGAATCCATGTACATTTCCTGACAAACAGCACATCTCATTCCATACAGTTTTCTGATTGAATACAACATTTACTATCATCTTACTGTACAATGATGTTCTGTACAAAAAACATCATTGGACAGTAACAGGACATCAACAGAACCCATACTGATACATTTCACTCATGCTGTGATTTGGCTGTATGATTGCTAATTACTGTCAACACACGCACAGCAGACATGTTCCTCTAAGACTTGATTGATTTTTCTTTGTTGTTGTTGTTCTGATACGCCCCCAAAGCTACTGTACTGTCAACGCAAATCATTTTGGATATTTCCAGCAGTGAGCAGCCTCATAAATTCATTGAACAATGCATCATGGGAAAATATAATGCGTCCCTCAGTTAATTTTATGTAGACAGAAACTGTAATGCTGTTACTTGTTGAATCCTTTTCATTGGTCGGGTCTGAGTTACTGGTTTTACCTTGGGGCTGTGAATCATATTTTTTTTAACTATACACAGTGTGTTGTTCTGGTGTGTTCTTTGTGTTTTGATAGTTCATTTGGCCCAACAGAACATATATAAGCATACAAAAAAACTTCCACATGCAGCAAACTTTGCTCTGATTTTGCTAAAGTCAGTTGCTGGAGTTGTCCAGTACAATTCAGTTTTTGTATCACAACTCTTGAATCATTCTTAAAAAGATATTTCGGTTTCAGTGATGTCCAGAACTAAAGTTTAGCGGTACTCTACAGTTTTGCAATTTCATATAGCAGATGCTTTTGTCCAAAGCGACATACAGCACAAGCAAGAATTCAAACAGAAAGGAAAAACCTGAGTAAATGCCAAGAAATGCCTCAGGTTTGTTTGACCACAAATACTGACATCAAGTGCGTGAAAAAGTACCCCCCACCCCCCTTTTTTTCCCTCCAGGTAATCAGTCATTTTTTAGATAAAGAAATAACAGAGAAACAAACGTAGAAGAAACAAAGAAATAATGGAGCCACAAATAAAATTCAATATTAGCAATGTTGTTGAACATTTAACAACATTCTTTTCAGTGCTTTCATTCACTAAGAGCTCATTCTGAGACCTTCTGATTCATTCAACCCCTGAGGACAAAGAGGAGAAGGGTTAGATGAAATGCCTAAATGATCCCGGAACAGTTGAGTCTTCAGACGTCTCTTAAAAGTAGAAAGGGACTCTGTGGATCGTATGGAGTTGGGTAATTCATTCCACCATTTGGGAACAACAAAGGAGAGGAGTCTGGCAAGAGATTTAGAGCCATGCTGGGCTGAGAGCACCAGGCGTCTTTCACAGGCAGAGCGTAGTGGGCGGGAAGGAGTGTAGACCTGGATGAGGGACTCTAGGTGGGAAGGAGTCATTCTTGTCACTGTTTTGTAAGCCAAAAGAAGAGCTTTGAATTTGATTCGAGCTGCCACTGGAAGCCAGTGAAGAGAGATTAACAGCAGGGTGACGTGTGCAGTTTTGTCCAGACATGCTGCTGCATTCTGGATCATCTGCAGAGGTTTAAATGTACACACAGGGAGGCCTGCTAGAAGAGAGTTGCAGTAGTCTGTGTGAAATCACAAGAGCCTGTACCAGGAGCTGTGTGGCCTGTTGTGTTAGGTAGGGTCTGATTCTCCTGATGTTACAGAGGGCATATCGACAAGACCCAGCAATCGAGGTCACATGAACTTTAAAGGTCAGCTAGTCAACAATCATGACACCCATATTTCTGGCAGTTTGTGGGCACGGGTTGATTTGATTCACGCAGGACACTGATGTGTGGTTGAACAGAGGAACACGCTGGAAAGAAAATGAGCTCAGTTTTGGACAGATTAAGCTGAAGGTGGCATTCCTTCCTCCAAATGGAGATATCAACCAGACACGCTGATATCTGAGCTGAGACAGCTGTTTCGTCAGGTGTAAAAGACGTGAAAAGCTGAGTGTCGTCAGCGTAGCAGTGGTAGGAGGAGCCATGTGCGTGGATCACTGCACCAAGTGAGGTGGTGTATAAGGAGAAGAGTAGGGGACCATGCACTGACCCCTGGGGTACCCCTGTCAATAAACCATGTAATTCATACTTCTCCTCGCCATCACACTCTGAAGGAAGCCAGTTGGATTGCACTAAAGATTGATCCCTGGCTTTTCTTATTTAAACAGGAAATGCATCACTTTCTGCAAGCACTGCACTCTGACTCAGCAGTACCAGACCCCCAACTCACTGCCTTGCAGTTTGACTTTTAAGTACCAAAGAAAGTCAAGAATAAACAAAAATTAACATTATAGCCACTTTTAAGGATAATGGTTACAAAATGAGTTTTTAATTATCACTCTTTTGCTTCCTTCCTTTTATTTTCATCCAGTAATTCTAGGTTACATGTGCAACACATATAATAAAGAGTGTAGTGTAGGCTGCAGCTTGTTTAGTCCCCACACAGAAACAGGCAGAACAGCAGACAGATGAGCATCCGGCTGGTAGTGTGGAAGAAATGTCAAGGTTAGTTTGAGCAGGTGTAAACCAACTCAAGCCACCCTGTTCACCCCCACCCATGCTTCAGTAGAAGAACATGCATTTATGAGTAATGAAGGTTTTAAAGATCAAGCACAGAGAGACTGACTGACAGGCACCAGAGTGACAGACAGGGGCACATGCACACCAGACAGGCAGCAAAGAAAGAGGACATTGATCCGTGAAATGGGTTTTAGTCTTTGAGCGAGAGTTGATTACTAGGTGTGTTTTCACTCAGCCTTCTCTCCGTCTATCCGCTTTTCCAATTAGGAGATAAGAGAGAGTCAATATCAAGCCAGGCAACGTGTCGCTTGGTGTATGTATGTGTTTATTTGTGTGTTGTGGGTGCACGTGTGTATATCAGCAGGTTTGGGGGAAACTGTGAATGCAGGTCGTCATTAGCTTAAACTTTAAAGAGGAAAGTCAAGAGAAAATGAATTCCTGTGTGGTCAGTGATGAAGTTGTTTAGTTGAAAGCACATAGAGAGCAGGTCATTCTGACATTGCATTGCAGTGAAGTGTGTGTGTGTGTGTGTGTGTGTGTGTGTGTGTGTGTGTGTGTGTGTGTGTGTGTGTGTGTGTGTGTGTGTGTGTGTGTGTGTGTGTGTGTGTGTGTGTGTGTGTGTGTGCGTGCACACGTGCGTGTGTGTTAGATGGGGCAGAATTGTGTGTGGGTGTGTGGACATGTGGTTGGGTGGATCTACAGTGTTTGAAAACACTTTCCATGACCACACCTCGTACAGACTTGGCGTTTTCCCATATTAATGCCATGACAGCCACATTTTAATGAGGAGAATATATAGATTTATGCATGCGTGTGCTTTTGTGTGTTTGTGTTTGTTAAATGTTGCAAGAGTGATTTAATCAGAACCAGTCTGCCCGCCCATCCTGACTATCCCCACAATCCACTGGCTAGAGAAAATTCTCTGTATCTCATTAAGCTGCTCTGCTGCTGCCAAAAGTTGCTCCAGCAGCACCCTGACTGTTTGGGAAACACGAAGCACACAACCACTCCTCAGTTTTTACATCCACATCATGTGACAAATAGTCACAACATGTGTCGACACGTGTTGGCCCTGTTGACACACTGGCATGCTTGTTTTCCATGAGCTGTACAGCACAGATCATGTCTGAAGACTGGGCACTCATGGGATTTTAGTGTTTTTGTACATGAGAGGAATAACAAACTGACGTGTACAAGTTGAAAGACTGCAAGGGTGTCTCTGTTTTCACAGTGAATCATCTTGTGTGCTCATCAGCCCTCCTTCCTTGCAGAAAGCTCATACACACACATGTGCAGCACACACTGAGAATCACTGTGTGTTATTTAACATGCTCCAGAGGCAGCTGCAGGATGGAGTGTGTTCTTGACCTCCTCTCCTCCCCTCTGTTGCTGATACATTCCTTCAGTCAAAAGCAGGAGCACAGAGAGAGAGAGGAAGAGAGGAAGCATTCCTGCATTCTCAATCACATTGAGCGAGGGAGTTATGACGATGGAGGAAGAGAGATCATATTCCTCTTGGCTATTGTGACAATTGAGTCTGCCAGAGGAAGGAAGTCAGAAACCTTTTTCAGTTTGTCATTAATACATGACAGTAAGAGCAGCTCTTAGCGTTTTCTAAGAGAAATCCTGACCTTGTTTGCATGCAGGTATCAAAGCAGGGTGCTGCTTTTCCTGTGAATCAATGCTTCCTTTGCTTTTTGTGAGAGAAAAATAAATTATTAAACTTGAGGAGTTCATCTCTTGTACAATCTGCTCTGCACATGAATACATCTGTATGCACATTATAACCCAGTGTAATCCCAACTGCATGCATTATGGTCATATATATTTCACAGTTACTTTTTGTTCTTATATTTTTGAATTTTCTCGTGTTCAGTTTTTTGTAATTGTGTTTAAATATTTATTGTAAATTGTATTTGTGTGCTTAAAAAATTGCTGTGAACTAGATCGATCTGTGGCTGTTATCTGCTTCATGAATATGTGATGACTGTAAGGAGGATACAGCCTGTTAAGAGTCTCGGTACTTTGGCACTTTGAACAATGATTTCCTTTTTTTTTTTTCTTTTAAGCAACATTAGACAACTTCAAAAATGATTTTTAAAAAGGGAAAAGAAAGAAAAGATCCACTAAAAAAAATTGCAAACAATATTCACAGCTAAAAGATGAGGATTTATTAATACATACTACAGCTTTCAGGACGTGAGCCCCTTCTCTTCTTGCCCAGTTTGTTGCTCCAAAGCTGCTGTCTCTATCAACGATAGTCAGGTCTTCATGTCCATCATTTCCTCCCTTAGCTAACCTGTGTTTCTTCATCACCTGAATCAGCTGATGAGACACAAAGGCACACGGAGGTGTCCTTCACACAGTTCTGTGACGCTACATGTCGTGCAGCAGCCAGTCAGGATGTGAAGACGACTTTCTGGAAGAATAAGTAAAGATTCTGTGCAGACCTGGTAGAAAGTTTGGAAACTCACAGGGCAGAAAGTCTTGGTCCAGGGACAATGTTGTGTTTGGATACTCTTGTCTTGTGAGACATCTGTGGCCGCGACCTTTTGTTTGATTGGATAATCCCAGTGATGTGTGAATGCGTTACCAGGATTTAAACTTCCAGACAACAGTAGGAGAGAATGGACCCATTTCAAGTCCCAAAAGCCCAAAAAAGGAAAAACATGAACTCTTTGACTTTGAGCTCTCTAATACATGCTGTTATGAACATAAAACATATTTTATAAATGTAGTTTGGTGCAGAAAGACAAACAGGCCTGATGATCAACTGTAGTCCATAGTACCTGCAGCATGACCACCTGGAGTTATGCACTATCTATTTATAACTCTGATACAGTATTGGTTGGAGGGATGAAAGTCACTGATATAATTAACTCACCCACCCAAATGTTATAATATGTTAATATTGCTAATAGACGATGTTTTTCAAAGTAAGGGAATTGACAGAAAAGAAATAGAGGAAAAGATGAACAAAGTACTTTTTCTAATTTATTTATTTTTTTAAGCAGTTTTTATTCTACATGAACTTAGGGCGCGGGTCATACTGGCCATCCAAATCATACCTTACTTAAGCGGGAAGGGTCGTCCAGGAGCATCTCTTGCTGCAGTCAGCTGGATGATCAGAGAGCAGGAAGCCCCTGCCACTGCTGCTACGTGACAGAGAAATGCTCAAATATTTTGACCAAATATCATCATAGATTCATGGTGGATTCAAAAAGGCAGTGTGCATAGACACAGCAGCTCAATACTCTTACTTTTTGCACTTAATTGGCACCTGAGGAGCATGTACAACATCATGCACGATCAACACCACGCAGTGCATCACCTGTTCCACCTGATCCCCTCAGGTAGAAGGTACAGGTCTGTATGGGCTCAAACCACCAGACTGGCCCACAGCCTGTATCATGAGGCAGTGAGGCTGCTTAACACTTGTCCCCCTGCTCTCTCTGCCCCATCCAGAAACACTCACCGTACCCCACTGCTACAGCAGTCGTTAAGTGGACTTTCCAGCACTGCATTAATCGAAGCATCACTTAAATACCTTTCTGTATGCTCCTCTATGTGTTGAAATGCCCTCTTTATGCTGCAGTACCACTGTTATTGTTGTTTACATGTTTGCCTGCACTAAATAATTTATTTTACAGTATTGTGTACAGTGTGCTAATTTAACACTGTGGGTGTTTAAGGGACTTCGCTGTGATTGGCTGGGGTCTCCACACCTACTCTCCGCCCAGAAACATCCTGACACAACAAAAACATCAACAAACAGGCAGAGGAGGGGGTTGATGCAGGCACAGACACTGATACATGTGCAGAGGCCTATAGGTGACGACTGAGCAGGATTGTTCCTGTAACGGTTGAAATTGCTTTTTTTAGGAAAATCCTGCAGACTCTACCTTTAAAATATGTTGATAAGATGTGAAGAAGAAGAAAGAAAGACCTGCAAAAAAAGCAATGAGTGGTACCTGTTGCTCTTGATTCATATGGGAGCATAATGTGTGGTAAACCCTAGACTGAATTCTGCGACACTAAAATAAAACTGCCTCAAACACCATCAATCTCTTTGGTTAGAGCCCTCAAACTGAAACATTGTCTTTGTTGCAGTCTTAAATTGTTTTGTTTACAAAAGTTATAAAAAGGTTTTGCAATCTGCAAACAAAAGAAAAGAAATATGAATAACATCTGTACTGTAGCTGTGTAGGATGAAGGGTTAAAGTGATGTTTACCATAAATTACAGGAATGGATTTCTTGGAAAATTACTACAAATAATTCAATTTAGAGCAAGATAATAACCACCAATGAATGTGGTGTGAGACATTAATAGACCCCCTCTTTCATTTTTGAATAGCTATGGTAAGCAAGTTTCAAGTATCCCTGAGCTGATTTTCTTATAACAATCAAATAATCCTTCATCAATGGCTGCCTGGAAAGCATGAAATCATCTTAAAGCCATAAATGTGATTTGGAAAGACTTTAAACCAACTGAACAACTGAATCCCATTGGAATGATGGTTTAATATTTAAATACAACTGTGACTGTCTTCACCTCACTCATATCCGTCTCTTCTTTTCTTCAGCTCTCCTCTGAGTCTTCAGGAAGAGAGTTTGATGTGTGTGCTGCTCTACACAGCTCTGATAATGACTCACACTCTTAATTAGCATCACTAATCAACTGTCATCATGCTGACCTCTCTATTTCTGTATCGACTTTCTTCGTCTAAATGTGGGGATACACATGCCTGGTTTGCTCGCTCATTACTCCACTCGGTTTCTTTGTTTGAAGACGCTAAAAATATGATTTTTTCACAAGGCCATAAATGATGATCTGATTAGTGCTGCAACTCCATGACTGACTAATGTGCTTGAGCTGAAGTTTTAGACCCATCTATCCCCCTCTTGTCTGCGCTCTCTCTCTCTTTCTCTTCCTCTCTTTCTGTCTCTCTTTCTCTTGTGTGTAGATTGACTTCAGCTGCAGCTCTTCCTCTCTATGCAGCAGTCTCTTACAATCAGACAGACGGTGGATTGTGATGTCTCTACTTGAGTGTTTCTCTCTTTCCTCACTCTGTCTCTGTCAGCTCAGTTTTGTCTGTGTTCAAAGCCTACAACGTCGCTCAGAGAAAATGTGTCTGTCTTTGTGTCTGTGTTGGTTAAGAAACAATTCTCACACTTCCTCTCCCTGAGACGTGTCACCACTTTGAAAGTTTCTATTCTTTCCTGTATCGGATTCAATATATGCTTTGTATCCATGTGCCAAGACACACAAAGCATCTCGCTCCACATAGAAAGCACGTTTTCGCAATTTAAATTTTGATTGCTTTTTCTTTTTGTAGGTGCAAGAATAAGTTATACCCAGATAACCTTCCTCGTACCAGCGTGGTGATTGTATTTCACAACGAGGCATGGAGCACGCTGCTGCGAACCGTCCACTCTGTCATCGACCGCTCCCCTCACACGCTGCTGGAGGAGATTGTCCTGGTGGATGATGCTAGTGAAAGAGGTACACACACACACACACACACACGCGCACCAACACATAATTCCTTTGATGCTTGCGCCTCTTGTTTGAGGCTTAGCCTATTTTTTTTGTAGAGCTACTGTATGATTTTGCTAGGTTAGTGTGTGCTTCTGTCAGAGTGTTTTGGTGCTGGGGCCCAATAGCCAGTCAGCATATATGAGCTGAGTGTGCCACTCCACCCTGTGCAATGCTGTTAATCCCTGTTTGGGGGAGATTAGGTCTTTAATTCGCCAGCCGCAGGGATTACACTCTGTTATTACCCTCAATCCCCCCACATGTCCCCAAGCCACCACCGCCACACAGCGCCTTTTAACCCTGTGGGCCCTCAGGTTGTTATGTGGGTGGGTGTGTGTGTTTTGGGTGTGAGCTTTAAGCAGGTGTGATGTAAGCAGTCACATAAACACACACTTATCTTTTGATCTCTCTGGTGACTTTAAGGAATATTTTGGAGGAGTATCTTGTAATCCAGCCTCTGTTGTGTGTTTCTGTGTGTTTATTATGGTCTGTAACTGCATTAATGGGATCATTTCTTTCTCACAGACTTCCTGAAGCGGCCCTTGGAGCAGTATGTGAGGAGGCTGGAGGTTCCTGTCAGAGTGGTGAGGATGGAGCAGCGGTCTGGATTGATTCGTGCTCGCCTTAAAGGAGCGTCCATCTCTACAGGCCAGGTGTGTGTGCACGCACATGAGTGTGTGTATGCATGTGCACATACTTGACATACAGTGAGCTGATCTCTGTATGGTGTGTTCACCGTTGGGTTAGCCTGTTTTCTTTGTGTGCTGCTAGGTCATAACCTTCCTGGATGCTCATTGTGAATGCACAACGGGTTGGCTCGAGCCTCTGCTGGCACGCATAAAGCAAGACAAGTAAGAGGCACATTCACACAGACACCACAAAAGAGACACGCAGCAACTGCGAGCATGAAAAAAAAAATCAATAAACTATGTTGAGCTTGCAGGGGGGCTTGCCCTTGTTTTTATTTGATGCTTAATTACTCATTCTCTGTTAACTGCTTTGGCTAAGCAGGTGCTCAAATAGAAGCACTAACACAAACACACAAACACAAAACACACAAGGCCCTGTGTTAAACCCAGCACAGAGCTCACACAGTTCAGTCAAACTGCTGTTAATAGCTTCCAAGTGCTGCTGTTATGATTTTTCCTCTTGGTGCAAAGATTCTGAAAACAGTCATGCACCAGTCTATGCATTTATTAGTTTGTTGGTTTTGATCTTGCATTCGAGTTGTGGTCAGTAATTTCACTATTGACGAACAAAAACCTTATATGATTGAAAACCACTGATGGTCTGAAGGACTTGGAGATGGCAAGCTTTTGGTTAACATGTTCTGCTGTCATCATACAACCTTCATCACAGTGTGGTTGCTGAGGTATTACCAGATTATGAGGACACGCTCCCCGATATCTCTTCCCACACCTGCCTCACCTCAGGGAGCTTTGCTGGATCCTGTTTGGGTCACCAACAACAGCCTGACACGAGCACCCAACTCTCACTTCATAAACATTTCTTGAACCGTACTACCACAGACCACCGCACCCACTAATATTTACACTAATGGATAAGTGCCACTACTTAGAAATAAAGACCAAATACAATCCAGCGGTCATATAGCTGGAATAGAAGGATGTGTAAAAGTTAGTTGGAGAAAGATGGATAAAACCATGGTTTTGACACACCCATTGCTCTTATGCAATGCATTAAACCAAAGCATTGAAAAGAGTGCCCTAAAGGCCACTAGAAAGTGTTATAATCAATGAGAAGCTGCAGTGCATCATGGTCTCTTTGCTTGTGGTTGCTGCAGGAGAACGGTGGTGTGCCCAATTATCGACGTTATCAGCGATGACACATTTGAGTACATGGCAGGATCCGACATGACATACGGGGGCTTCAACTGGAAGCTCAACTTCCGCTGGTACCCTGTACCACAGAGAGAGATGGACCGCCGCAAAGGAGACCGCACGCTTCCTGTCAGGTGGGTCGAAACAGCTGGGTAAAGGTTTGGCACATTTTGTAGCTTCGCAAACATCCCGAGCATCTTCAGTCCTCACCAGCTCAGGGGGCTGCTGTGGCGCTGACGACCCTGACCTCTCTGTTCGATCAAGTGAAGAGAATTTGCAGAGACTTTGCCCACAGGGACAGATGAATTCATTAGTAAAACACTCTGTGAATCATGTAATCTAACTCTGTCACTTTAAGATAACTTGTATAGCTTGAGCTGTAGTGTTGCTGAAAGGCATTCACAATTGATGGGAGCAGAGTAATTGCACTTCACCATTTAATTTATCACATTTAATGCTCATGAAATGTTCCAGCAGCTTGTTTACTGAAGGAATAGAGTATGCTCCCTCTGTTGCTGAAGTCACAATGTTTATTTAAGATTGTATTTTATACTGTTTTGTGTATCATTTCTTGTGACCCAGGCAGTAGAAACAAACTGAAACATATTTCAGCCTGTCTATCATCTCTTCTTCCTGCTCTTGTTTTCATGCCTGCTTGATGCCATTATTAGAGGTCACACACACATAATATGTCTTATATAACGGCATGCCCCTGTTTTTGCTTGTTTTTATCAGCTTTGCATAACAAAACTTTCCTAATGGTGTCTTCTAAGCAGCCCAAAAAATAAATAAATATAATGTCAGGAAAAGGAATTAACAATCACACACTAATGACACGACTTGCATAAGACGTCCTTTTACAAAAATAAAAGCTTCTACATTATGTAGAAGTTTAGGTTTCACTTGAGCACCGTTATAGCTCATTGAGTGAAGAGTTTCAGTGGTAATGATTCATCCAGTGATGAGCAACATTAATGTTTTTACAACTGACCTTTTCCTGTCACACAGAGCAAAAGCCAACAAGAGAAAACCTCAACAGCTGAACCGGCTGTTATGAGCTAATCTACCTTGTAATTTAGCTTCCATGCAAAAGTCTGAGGTCACTTTTTGCAGTCACACCATACAGCTGCTGGACAGAAAAAGGCCGACAGACCTCAGAACAGTTTCAATGATCTTGTGCCAGTTAGGCGCTGTGATTCCTCCGGGGGAAGAAAGCTAAAAAAGTTCATCACAGGATCACCAGACAAGAGAAACTTTCTGCCATGAAGCTCCCAAAATGGAACACTCCTGTCATCATGTTTCAATAGTTTCTGAGTGTACAGAGAAGGTGCTGTAGAGTGACTGACTTTGGTGGGGTTTTTCTGCTCTTGTCTTTCTTACCCTTGTGTGAACCTAGGATGGTAAACTTTTTTGTTTGTACACTTAGATATCACATAAATCCTTTCAGAGTCTAAAAATCTTTGATTGAAGATCCACCAAAGATTTGGAAAGAGATTTATATGTCAAAAGCTGTTAAAATCCTGCTGTTTATTTCAAATTCTCAGTGTGGTTCAAGAAATAAACAGATTTTTATGATACTCGTTCTAATGTTTGACACTCACTTTGGTTTGCAAACCTCTGCCCTCAGGATGTGCTCAGTTTGTCTGTTTGTATGCAAGGTATTTTGTTTTGGTTAATGAACTTGGATTCAAAATGATAGCAAAATCAGGTAATATTTATGAACAGTCTGGAGAGGAGAAAATAGAGAGGTCAGATCAAAACAGAGGATGGAAAAAAAAGGAATACTGCAAAGAACAAGGAATGAGAGCAGTGAGAAACACCGTGACCTTTAGAAAGTTGGCCTTTGGTGAATTAAGTGGCTCTAACCCGCCCTGCTCTGAGTTCACCATGCTGGATCCTTCTGTATGTCTCTCTTCAGGACTCCCACCATGGCAGGTGGCTTGTTCTCCATCGACAGAGATTATTTCCAGGAGATCGGCACGTATGACGCAGGCATGGACATCTGGGGAGGAGAAAACCTGGAGATCTCTTTCAGAGTGAGTGCACACACTCACAGCCAACTAAAATGACTGTATTCTTCCACAGCCCGGCTGGCTCTCATGGGTGTCCGAAACACACTCACTAGCACACACTCACACAGGCACATTGCACTTGTGAGTCTGACTTCTCTGTTGACTTGACTAATACTTTTTCAGGCGTCATCCTGACGGCCATTTAATCAAACTTATTCAGACTGTCAAAACACAGGGCAGGACCAATCTGCGTCATCCATCTCCCTGCAGAGTTCACTGGTCAGCCTGTGCTTGTTCAGCATTCAGACCTACAGTATGCTCATTTTTGACAGTGCAAGTGTTGCTGGTGCTTGTGCTTCACAGATCTGGCAGTGTGGCGGGACTCTAGAGATCGTGACATGCTCTCATGTTGGCCACGTGTTCAGAAAGGCAACGCCCTACACGTTCCCTGGAGGAACGGGACAGATCATAAACAAAAACAACCGGCGCCTGGCAGAGGTCTGGATGGATGAATTCAAAAACTTCTTCTATATCATCTCTCCTGGTGAGTTCGCCTGTGTGTATGTGAACAGTAGTGTGTTTGCACTCATGAAAGTATGCATGTATGTGCTCATGTGTGGAGGTTAATCTCAGTGGCAGTTTTGATCTATCCATTAACCCCGTGACAGTGTGATTTAACAGTGCTGACCCAACAGTGTGGGACGGGGGGGGCGGAGAGTAATTTCACGCTACGAAGCATCTATTGACTCACACAGGCATACTCACTCACACACACGCTCACATGCATGCACACATGGAAGCTAGCTTAGGAGAAGTGACCAAAAGGGAAGTTAGAGGCAAAGCCACCCCAAAGAGCTGGCCACAAACTCAGCCAATAACTTCTGTTTAAAGCCTGAAGATTCTCCACAAGTGAGAGCTTTTTTATCTATTTATTTATTTAAAATCAAGATACTTACACCGTTTACATTAAGTCTGACTAATAGGAGAGCCCCTTAAATTGAGGGGAATCTGCTGAAAAAAATACATATTACAATTATCCATATTTTTGAATTTGTGTATAAATGTGGAAATGAAAATACTTAATTTTGTGAACTCATGAACCCACTCACAAAAGCAGGTTGTTTAAAAAAAAGTTGCATTTGTTCTTTACGATATGCTCCATAAAAAGGTCCACACCCCGTAGACCTATACAGGGTGTAAAAGTTTATGACTGAATATTCATTTCTGTAAGTTCTGAAGCATTTTTTTACCAAACTGCTAGTAAACATTTCAACACTTTATAGTTTTAATAAATATCAACTTCATTAAATCCATACATGCTAATTTATCCCAAACAGTAGGGCATGCAGGTTATTATTTTAACACTGGAATTGGATTGGGATTGGTATCGATCGATACCCAAAGCCCAGGTATCAGCATCAGTATCAGTACCAGAAAAGTTGGATCATTGCATCCCTAAGGTTACCTATTTGTTGCAGTATACAGCAGTGGAAGAACAGTGCAGTGAAAGTACAAAACACTAATAAGGTAAGTAGATAAAAGTTAATTTGACTAAATTGGAGCAGACTATACAAATTAACAGAACTACCAATAGCATTACTGAAATTTAAAAGATAAATATAAATGTAGGATGTACTGTTTGTACAAGAAGCAGAAGTTACAGGTATTCATAAGTAGCATGGGTGGGTTAAGGTGCAGTATAATGTCCAGAGGGTGAAGAGCTGCTCAGCCTTGGGACAGTCTGGAGCTTCCTGAGTTGTTTAACAGTCTGATGGCTGAAACTTTCAGTCTAACACCTGGGTGGAATGATGCACTGACTGAAGGAGCTGCCAATCTGACACTCCTCATAATGGAGAGGGTGAGACGGGGCTTGTCCTTCATCCTCCTCTCAGCCACAGACTCCAAACTGTTCAGTTCTAGTCCGACCACGGACTGGCCCTTCCTTTCCAGTTTTGATGGCACCACCCCAACACACCACAGCAGAGAATGGTACACTGGCCACCACAGACTGATAGACGGTTTCCAGGAGTCTGCTGCAGACACCGAAAGACAAAACACAAGATAAAGCCTGAATTGCTTGAGGTGGTTAAAAATGATTGCCAATGGGGTAAGAAAAAAATTCTGGTCAAGATTCTTTAAATAAGAATAATGTAGATTCAGAAAGACTTGACCTCTCTGGGATGCTCACCCATCCTTTTTCTGCTCACGTTTTCCTCAGCCTCCTGACTTTTGGGGGCTTGAAAAATAGGTTCTTTGTAACTGCTGATTTCAACATCATGCTCCTTCAATTAGATCAAACTCTTTACCTGTAATCGACTTCATGTGCCTTTGTAAATTACCACAGTGAGCTGAGCACAGGAGCACTGCATTCCTGTGCAGTTTTGAAGCTGGGGAAGCCACCTGTCCTGTACAGTGACAGCAAGGGCAGAGCTCGAACATGTAGAAAGAAATGTAGCAGGACGATCAGGTGGCCCCATTGAATCGGACAATCTGTTAGAGACCTGCAGAAGCCTCAAACCAGAGAAATGTTTTACTGAGACTTTGGTTTCTTTGTGGTTGGCAGGATAGAAAGAGAATTTCATCAAACAGCAGTTCTCACCTCGAATAAATTTTCTGCTCAAGCCTTAATTGTGATGCCATTCTTCAGGTTTTTGTGTTCATGCTTTTGTTTTGTAGGGGTATTGTTGTGCCTTGATAAGCCAGTAGTGTTGTAACGATTCATATCACAATTTGTGGTTGCTGACACACTCCAAGGACGATGTTGGTTCATTTAGAATGAACAATATAAATGAAGTCAGGCAAAAAAAATCTGATTTACGATATGTTGGCCTATGACCGATACACCATCGAATTTATGAAATAAGAACATTCATAAACACAGGATATATAGTAACTGATGTTTGCAGCACACACAACAATGGTAGCAGCAGCTGCTCAGAACAACAAAAACAATAGGCTGAAGGAGAAAATGGGCCAGTTTGGGGCATATTCATCTGGGTCAACAAACAACAACATGAATAGCTTGTTGCCATTTCTGTCATCATTTTTCAGACCATGGCACCTGAAGAAGTCGTCCCCATTCTTTTTGCTGCTGGCTAAACTCTGTTTGTCTTTTTTCCACCTGGGGAAACACTTCATCGACGGAGAATGTGGGTAGTTATTCAGGGGTTTGGAACAAAGCTTTACAACATTTCAGAGTGCCTGCTTCTTCTGCTGTAGCTTGGTATTTCTGATCCTGCACATCCTTTAGAAGCGAAGCATGGGGTTCCTCATTCTCATCAGATACTGGCTCCGACCATTGGAGAAGTAGAAGTATAATCTCCAGCATGACTGAACAAATAAACACAGTGTTTACTGATTGTTTAACATTTCAAGCAAACAGTTTACTGACATCGAGGAAGTATATTACCTTGCAGAGCCGGTCTTACTTACCTATGACTTAATGTGTTTTTTTTTCCTCTAAAACTGGGTCCATTTTTGTTTGAAAGCTTGAGTATTCAACAAGTCATCTCTGCAAATCAGTGACCTCAAATCTGTGTTTTAAATCAAAGTGTGCTTCACCAAAGAAACCTTTTAAATGTTGTGACTGGGACACTGGAATGTTGGATTTTAGTTTAGTGCTGTAGCTGCTGACCTTCCAGTAACTTTCTATCTGTATCTTTGTGTCTGTGTTTCCAGGTGTGACCAAAGTGGACTATGGTGACATCACGTCTCGTACAGCTCTGAGACAAAAGCTTCAGTGTAAACCCTTCAGCTGGTACTTGGAGAATGTCTATCCCGACTCCCAGATCCCTCGGCACTATTACTCTCTGGGAGAGGTACGTTCATCCACACACAAACACACACAAATATCTTTGTATTTAGTCTCACACACGGCCTGAATCACAGAATTTAACACACTGTAATTTACCAGAAGACAGATGAGATTTGGATTCATTGCCTCTTGGCTAAGATCCAAGCAGACACAAAGAATCAGGTAATGGTCTGTTTATTTCTGAGCGTTTTTCTGTTTGTGTTCTACTCAGATCCGTAACGTGGAGACTAACCAGTGCCTGGACAACATGGCTCGCAAGGAGAATGAAAAAGTCGGCATTTTCAACTGTCACGGCATGGGTGGCAATCAGGTATCTAAACTCTTAGACAGAGATATGTCCAAAACAACATAATAACAAAGCACTGTCTTAAAATGTACACAACAAAACCCTTCTAACCTCCTTCCTGGTAAAGACAACAACAGAGAGAAAGACAGGTAAATGTTGATTAAGAGACTTTTTTAACAGACCTTTGTTTTTGTGACTTGCAGGTTTTTTCTTACACGGCAAATAAAGAGATCAGGACAGATGACTTGTGTTTAGATGTGTCCAAGCTGAACGGACCGGTTATGATGCTCAAGTGTCATCACCTCAAAGGAAACCAGCTCTGGGAGTACGACCCTGTGGTGAGTGAAGGAAATCATTCAGATTTAAACATGACGTTATATGTTTGGACATGGTTCATCTGAAAAAGACTTTTTTTAACAGTAAATATTTCAGAGAATCAGTTTATTAACTGAAGCAGATCTTCAAGCCCACTCTCTCAGTGTACCAGGATATCTTTGCAGATAATAATCTCTGTTTTCTTAATACTTAGCTTTGTCAGCAACTGTGTTAATTACTTATGGGCTAACAAACAACATAAACGATAAGTCTAGCCAAACCTTCCTCTCTGATTCCTCTGCTAGTCTCTGATTTTGGTGCACACTGTTAGGACCGGCTCGGAGCTGCAGCAAAGAACTATTAAATCAAATATTAAAGCAGGACGGAGTGTGTGTGTGTGTTTGTGTGTGTAAATGTATGGCTGCAATGAATCATGTTAAGTGCATGTAGTTGGTGCATAACTGAAGATCAAAAAATCAGTAAGAAAAGAAAAACGGCTGCTTCGGTCGAAGTCATAGAGGGAGAGAGAGAGAGTTGGCGTTAGGTTGTGTGGGCCTACATAACCTGTGCGCCAGCCAGGTGCACCTGGTTACTAATCAGCACCTGGAAAGAAACACACACACAACCAGTATCCAATAAACAGGGCAGGACCCAAAGGCGCCCCATGGCCGTAACAACACCATCCTCTTAGACTGAGGCTCACGTGTGTGTGGCTGAATGCAGACATGTTTTCTTTCACACACCATCATTACACTGTTTTTCACCAATGCTCCTTATCTGCAGTCAAGTGAGGCATAGTGTGTGGCCTGTTGCAGTATTTCCTCATTAAGGGAGAATGAATAGACGTTGCTGCAGAAGTTATACTGTTCATGTTAGAAAACAGCGTAAAGTACAACATGCATGATTGCAAAAATGGGGAATTGGGTTTTTTTATCTTATAGTTGGTTTTTTTTTATCTCTCTCACTTTCAAACACAAACTATATTTGGCCTCCCTGGGCGCACATTGAAAACTGAGATATAAGCAAGTGTTTATGTGGTAAAATCACATTTACCAATTCCAGGAAAATGTCTCATTTCAAGATGGTAAAACAAAATGACAGCTGAATTACTTGTAAAGAGTAAAAATGTGAAATGAGCCAATAACTAGTTACTCATTTAGTTTCTTGAGACATTGTTTTTATTTCAAGGAAATTGACGAACACATTTTCTCCCCATTAAGAGATATTTTCTTTAGTCTTTATAAGTATTTCAGATGTCATTTTTGTTTTGAATTGTCTTGAAATAAGATATTTTTCTGAACTTTTCAGGTAAATGGGGCCAGTTTTAAGTTAGCTAAAGACATTTTTACTAAAACAAAAAACAGGAGAAATACTTGCTTCAATTTTATTTTTGCAGTGTAGAAAGAGAATAAGAGGAAAGAAACTTGGAAAAACGTCAGATAAGAAAACAAAACAGTCACTAGATGATATCATAGAAGGAAACTAAAAATGGAAAGTTTTCAAAAACAAAAAAAGAACAGATAGAGGACAAGTTTACAGCAGTAAAAGTAAAACCTTTATTTCTTTGTGGATCTTTATGTTGATCACCACATTTCAAGATTTTGGGTGTTCCTTGCAGCAAAAAGTCTAACTGCTGCAGTTTACGATAAAGATTCTTTAGCAACAAACACAACTCGGATACACTGCAAAAACTGACTTCTAAGCAGGTGTGTTTTTGTCTTATTTAAAGTAAGAATTGCCTTATTATACTTGATATGAGCCACATTCAATAGACAAGTCCAGAAACACATCTCATTTAAATATATTAAAAGACAAAAAGAAGGTCTGAATTACCTGCAACAAGTAAAAAAATTTGCCAGTGGGGTCAGAAACATTTACTTGTCAAGTTTAGAATAATGTCTAAATACAAGAAACTTTCACTTACTCCACTTACAGATTTTTTTTACTTGTTACAAACAATTCAGAGCTGATTTTTGTCTTAAAATATCTTTAAATTACACATGTTTCTGGACTGGTCTGGTGAATGAGGCTCATATTAAGTCTTAAAAGACATTTTTACTAAAAATAAGTAAGATTTTAGTTTTTTGCAGTGTACTGCATCTCTGCATCTCTTAAGAGCAATTCAAAATGAAGGAAAGAGCATCAAAGAGTAATTGCTCATGAGTCAACGTGTTTCTTTATGTTTATTGTAGCTGATAAAAGATAGAAACACGTTCTCTGCAAATAAGAAGCCCAGAGCCTTCACAACACACACACACACACACACACACATAATGAGAAGCACATTCAGTGCTGCACTTAAGTTGTATTTTCATTAGATGGAATATTTGTTGACTTCGTTTTATGAGTTGCATTTCTTAACTGACTCATAAACTAACTCCACCACAGAATTTCTCTCACAGAGATCAGCGCCAGAACTCTGCCTCGAAATGAAGTCTGACAGAGTTTTGAAACAGATAAATTGAAATAAAAAGTTATTTATTTACTTGCCTTTCTGGGTAAACATTAACCAGTCTAACTGAACCCCACCCCACCCCCCGTTTGCCTCTTTGTGCAGAAGCTGACCCTGATCCACGTCAACAGTAACCAGTGTCTGGACAAGGCCAGCGAGGAGGACAGCCAGGTGCCCAGCGTCAGAGACTGCACACACACACGTTCCCAACAGTGGCTGCTGCGCAATGTCACACTACCAGAGGTCTTCTGACCACACTCTGCACACCCCCAAACACACACACAATCACACACACAGCAGCCCAGAGCAAGTTATCAGGGGAGCAGACCTTGTTTATCAGAAACGGGCACAAAGAAAACAAAGACTTCCCGTGTAGGGATTCGGGACAAGAGGGGGACGGATCGGACGGTACTACCTCTGCCCGAGATCAGAGGGAAGAGCATGTGTGAGCCTCCTCAGAGTGCTATGAGAGCAAAGACTCCGTCATGGCAACGATGGCTGTTTGTTTTACATTTGTTGTTTTTTTAAAGAGATTGAACCACACGCTGCAGAGTGTAACGTCACTCCTGTGGGTGATAAAGAAGTGGACCGATGGAGTCGAGGCTCTCTGCTCACAGCTTCCTTGGACAAAGCAGTCCACCCCTCAGCTCATCACTTAACGTTTACTGACTGCCTCTTGTGAGAGAATGTGTGCACTTACATGAGAGAGAGAGAGAGTGTGTGTGTGTGTGTGTGGGGGTGTATTCTAAGATGAATGTATGCCAAGAGAAGGGGGCTAAATTCCTTGTTTTATGTTTTTTTTAATTTAAATTTGTAATGAAATGAACTCCGGTGAACTCCTACGAAGAAGGGTGCATGTGTCAGTGAGTGTGTCTGTTTGTGTGCGTGTGTGCGGCCCTCCTGTAGTCTTACAGCAGTGTGTGTCTCCCTCTGGTGTTACTCTTTGGTATTTTATCCCACAGACTGAAGCCTCCTCGCTGAGGAATTTCCAAGAGACTGCACATAAAAACTGAGAGGACGAGGAGCTGGCATCTGCCGTCAGCAGAGAACTAGAGATAGAGAAATATGATGTTTGTGATATCTTGACATTTCTATGTCCGTTTATTTTTTTTTAAAAGGTTTTGTGTTTCTACGGTCCTGTGAGAGTGCCACAGAGCAGTAACGTTAGTGCGTCCGTCTGTCTCTGTCAACTTTAAAGATGTTAACATAGAGCTAACACACAAACAGGAACTCTGCATATGTAACTGATGCTCACTGCCTATTGATGTGTTCAAACACAAGGAACTCATGCACACACCACCTGTGAACATATAGGAAACAGACTGCACCAGTCTCATACTTTAATCCATTTTGTCATATCTTTTTCTCTATGACCTCTTCGAGACACTCCAAGGGCTTTTTTTTTTTTCTTCCAGCGGAGTGTGTGTATGTGTGAAAATGTGTGTGTGAGAGTGTGTCTTCAGTTAATCCCAGTCCATCAGCTCCCTGTTTACCAGGACAAACAGATCTCTGATCCCCTCGCTGTTGGACACCCAGACTCAGTAGCTTAACCAGACGGCAGACGCGTCACATAAAAGAGCAAAATGCTGCTTTTCTTTTCTCTGGGCTCTACAGAGGACGTATCTGCAATAGGAAAGGAAGCCGGGGAGGCTATTGTTAGATTATCAAAGAGTTCTGGTGGAGGTGTGTTAGGTGACTTAATCAGGGACAGAATAATAAATGCAGAGAGCCAAGGGGAGGGAAGGGTTGAACTGTGGGTAACAAAGAGCACAGCAGCAGACATATCTGAAATCATGACCGTATATCTCCTTCTGAAAACCCACCTGCAGTATTTCTCATTTCATATCTCAAACAGCGGAACAGAAGCATCAGCATGTTGTTCCTTTTTTCAACCATCATGCTTTCTGTTTGCTTCTCTATCACTGCTGCTGCTAGTCAGGGCAGGAGAGCTGATTCATGAACCTTTTATACCATTTCAGCTTCCTCCAGTGGAGGAAGGGTTTACATAGGACGAGTCCCCGGTTCATCTTTGTGGTGGACCAGTAGAGAGATGAGGCCATCAACTGATTCCTTGTTTGAGCGAGTGACTGTGTGCTGAAGATGTGGACGTTTTATTTTTATTCTTTTTTTTTTTTTTCTTTTTCTTTTATATTATTGTGAAACAGAGGGAGTGAATCAGTTGTTCTGATATTTGGGGCGGGATTTCAAATAAACTGACATGTCCAGGCTTCCACACTGAGCTGATCCAAATGTAGAAAATAAAGCGAAAAAGTTTACAGAACAGTAAGAGAGAAATGACGATTTCTGCTTCTTATTTTTGCCATAAAAAACACACTTTTGTTTCCAGTGTAACTTCATTTGAAAATGTTTTTTTATTTGGTGTTATTATGGGCATTCCATCAGAGACAGTTCAGCCAGGAATCATAAATAGTAAACACAGTAAATATTTATGATTCTAAATCGAGGAGGCTTTACTAGATACTTTATCGATCCTGAGCAGTAGAACCAACACACTTCAGGGTTAAAAGGAGAAATAATCACAACAAGCTCAAAAAAACTGCCACACGTCACTGCACAGCAGAACAGATCTTGTGTTTTCCTGGAACTCATAACTACAGAGAGTTCAATGACTCATGTGTTTCTTTTTTTCTTCCACAGTTCTTCTTTGATTTTGCTAATATGATGCAGAGCAGAGCTGGTATTTGTCAACAGAGCTAGGGCTGATCTATGGCGTATACAGTATAGGCAAATGCTAGGGGCGCCACAAATTACGGAACGAAAATTCACCTTCAATATAATACTGTTAAAAGCAGTTATTTCCATTAACTCTTGAAATGGAAAAGCTCACATTGATTCAAATGTAAAGCAATGCCCCGCTGAACTTACTACAGATGATGATGATGATGAATAAGTCTCCCCCTCCTCCTCCTCCTTTAGCTGATCGGTATCTGCTTGCTCTCTGCTGGGGAGAGGCGATGTGACCCCAGAGATCGTGGGGTGATCGTTTTCTGCTGTAGATAGTGAAGAAATATACATCAGTTTGTCTCCGAACACACCCACTCTACTGAAGAAAGTCCCCTCTCTATGGTGATTTAGATGGATTGTTTGACTTTTACCTGGAGAAAGGTTGAATCCCGTGTTTTGCAGAAACTCATTTTTCACAAACTGAACCCTCCATTTAGCATAAATCCATCTAAAAAAGAAAGCAATATAAGGTACCTGCAACAAGGTGCGAGCTGGCAAGATTTTAAGACTGAGGTGCTCCAACCAGGACACTGACTTATGCAGGGAAGGATAAATGATGTGAGCCCCCTCTCCAATAGAGTATAAAAACAGAATTAACATGCTACAGCTTTAATAAATAAGTAATGATAAAAACCAAACTAGACGAAAGCAAATTATTTTAAAAAAAATTATAATAACATTTTACTAAACATTGCTGCAGTGCACCAAAAATACTTCTTTACAAGCTCTTTAGTTGTACTTTCAAATTCAAAATGTGTAAAATCAACAACTGTTTATCTATTGAGAAGTACATTTTTCACAATCACCAGTAATCTTTTTATGTTCCTTCATGAAAGCATATAGACTTATATTATTATTCATTGTAAATGATCACAATCGCACACTTTTGCGAAATCATGCTGCACTGATGTAAATGGGGCCATCTCTGCACAGCGCTGTCCATGAGTCGTCTTTTGGACCCATGATAACCAGACCAAACAAAACTTCTCAGATAAATGAACATTTGCACATAAATCTAAATGATAAGAGCTGTAGGCTTTAAGGTGGAGGTGGGCTTTAAGGCTAAACTACAGCCAGTCACAGGGGAGAGCTCAGCAAGTTTTGGCTTCACCTTGGAAAGCTGATGCACTGCTGATGTTTACATGTTGTCTTTGGTGCACTCATAAGCAAATTAGCAACTTGTGTGAAGTATGCAAACAGAGAAAGAAATCCACTTCATTTATTTGTTTTTCACAGGAGGAAAAAGAGTAGGACTCTGGCTTTGTCATGGTCACGTGCTGCTTCCACATGAGGCACCTACGGGTATTAAAAGATAATCATCTTTTTTTTTTATCTCCCTCAGCACTGTTGCAGAAATGAATCTGGCCAAAAGCAGGATGTGTTTGGTGGGAATCTGAAATAACATGACCGTGCAGTGTGAAAGTAACAGAGTCAGGCAGCAGGCTCGCTACATGTTGAGTGGATTATTCAAACTCCTCGACTTGATGTGATGAATTATTCATTTGTCGGGATTAAACCCAGAGAGAGCCATTAGGGAAATGTATTAGACCACAGAATTTTACTGACACATTTTTAATAAAACATGCTTTACTTCACAGAGTATTTTCTCTCTGATGAGAGGATCAGTCCAGCTCAAACTTTGTCTCTATTAGGATTTTAAAAAAACGGACCAGGTCCCTAAAGTTAGAGTGTTTATGCATTTCCAGACATGAAACAACAGAAACACTCAGGTGTCAATTAGTCAGTCTGCTGCTCGATACCTCAACAAAGCCAGAAAAAAGGAGTCTTCTGCAGAGCGACATCATGCAAATGAAATGAGTCTCTCTCAGTCTTGTTCAGCAGATTTAAAACTGCTGGAGCTGAGGACTCTGCTGAGGTTTGTGCTGTGAGTGTGGAGCCTTTGATGTGAAGAAATGGATCAAAGTGAATGAGGCTGCAGCCCGGAGGAAAACTCCAAGAAGAGATAAAATAATGAAGCGAGAAGGAGGAAGAGGGTGAATCTGAGTCAAGCAGTATGTCCCTCTGGTTTAGCTCCTTGCTGGATCCATGGTTGTGAACAGCCTCTGGGATAATGATGCAAACCTGTCTTTACTTTAAAACTTGACATGAAACAAAGGAAGAACAGTTTTCCTCACAGGGATATTAAATTCATAAATAAGATTGTGATAGATTATTACAGTAATGACAGCGGTTTTGACTTTATTACTGAAGTCAGAGTTAGCTGGTGATAGTAATAATATTAAGAGTATGGAAATATTTCATATAAGCTTTGTATGAAGACAATCACTGAATCTAACAGCTCATTACTGATCTGGACTGTTTATGATTTTATTTGGTGGCTTATTGCGTAATAGAGCCTATTCTAGGGCACTTTTACAGGCTGTTACACTGCAAAAAATTACATCTCAATCAAAATCAAGTGTTAATGTCTCTCTCTTTTTTGAAGTAAAAAAAAAACTACTAATGGGGTGAGATTTTTTCTGTCGAATTTATCAAAATAAAAATATATTAATTCAAGAAACTTAAATGTTTTTTTCTTTTCCCACAGGGGATTTTTTTTTTGTTTGTTTTTACTCTTAATTAGCCATCAGGCATCATTATTGTCCTTCAGTATCTTCAAAAAGGTATTTTTGCTGGACTTTTTCAGGTGAATGTGGATCACATTAAGTCTGTTGAAAAAAAATTACAAAATACAAGACACTTGCTTAGATTTCAGTTTTTCACGGTGTACATCAAACATCAGCTTGAGATACAGCACTGTACTAGATAAGTAATAACGAAACAGCGCCAAGCATTGACAATAGCAGTGCAAAACTCAAATCAGTATCACCTCCGATATTCTCTGGCTTTAAACTGGCCTCAGTTCAAAGTTAAATTCACATACGAATGCACTTATCTTTAAACTAAGACAAGGATGTCTAAACCTCCTATCAGGGGGCAGACCTCTCACTCTGAAAGCAGAATGGGAAATCAATCGATCTTTAACTTTATAGTTCCAAAAAATCACCGATGATCTCATCGGCTTGGGTAGAATGTCATGTATGTTAATGTTTGGTGGAGCTTTGACTGAAAGTAGTCAGAAACACTTTCTTAATTTTTTTAGCATATCTTTTTTTTTTATTATCCCCTTACTTGTCCTTTGTTATATGAACAGGTCATCAGTGTGCGCAGTCGTGTGATGAGTCATGGTTTAATCCTGCATCACTTCTCGTGTATGAAGACCATTTGGGATCTCTGTATTACTACGTTTCCCACAATTGGTGCAAAATTATTATTATTAAAAATTGATTAAAAACATCTTAAAATAGTACTGGAATATTTGGGACCATGTCTATGTTCCTTTTGTCAAACATGTATCATAAATATCAGCTTGTGATCGCAGTGTTTGTTAATGGGTTGACTGAAGACTTCAAATGAAGGTTTCTGTCAAGATTTAGCAGCAGCTGTGCTCTAGCTTTATTTATTCTGTCCATCTGTCCAGAGCCTCACTGACACATCCACAATCTGTAAAGTGTTTACAGCACAGACGACATCCGTCTGACTCAGCTCACACAAACAGACGTAGGATTCAACTTTTGTTTGTCCTCAAGTGAGATTTTAATGCATGGATTGTTTTGTCCTTGATTTGTAGCCTTTGTTTCTTAGCTCTTGGCAGGTCAGAGCTGCACAGATATAGAGCTTATACACAGTGCTTAATTTGTGCCGGAGCTAGCCGGAGCGCGCTCCGGCACCTCTTGGATCGGATCCGGGACCTATTTGATCCGCTCCGGCACCTCTTTGATCTGCTCCGTGACCTTTCCTGTCAATAAATAAACTGTGTTTTTAGCTGTGTTTTCTCTGCGCTTTAATCCTCTCTGAAGTGACGCCTGTTGGCTTATTTCGTATGCATTTTACTCAGAAATTAGGTAAAACGGGGGGAAAAAGTGATTCATGCCGTCACGCGTCACAACGCCATGCGCATTGGGAAGGTATTGTTTGCACCGCGCGCAAACGACACTTAACAGCCAGGTGACTGACAACGCTGTTACACTTGGCCTGCTAAAATGTCAAAGCAACAATCAAAACTCAAGTTTCTTTAAACCAGTCGGTCAGCCAGACCCCAAACTGGCCAAAGTTGTTCCGGAGGCAGAGCCCGGCGCCGCAGATACGGGTGGTGACGGCATAATAGCCGCTGAAGATGTGGTCTGTGCAGTGCGAGTGAAAACGTGGTGTAAAGTCCCATCATTGTGTGGTCATGATTAGCGCATCATTGCTTCATTTGTATATCGGCGTTTTCCAGTCAGCACCTTGGACAGTCACTGAGCGAGCTGCTTGGTGTTGTGTGTGTGCGTGTGCGTGAGTGTGTGTGTACACAGTTGCACCGTGATTGACACTTGACAGTGACAGAGTGACACTCTGTTCAGGCTTTCTTTTTAAAATAATATATTCAGTCCTAATTCAATTTCTCCTCCATCTGAAGGGAAAACATATGGAGTGAGGGCAAGACAGCCTTCCAAATACAGACCTTTTTTCTAATTCTTTCTTGATTTTTGATTCTCAGGCTTTTGTTAAATTTATTGTATATATTTTTTTTCTGGCGTGGTGCTTACATGACAGTGACACACAAAAAAATCCCATTAGCAATAAAATATGTTTATTTGCAATATGTAAGTTATTTAAATTGCTCATTCCAAATTGATTCCAAGTGTTCTGATGGGCCACATGGTGTGCCAAATGTTTCTGCAAATGTTATACTAGATAAATGCGGAAATTAAGGTCAAAAAGAAGATAAAAACGCGTTAAAACCCGAGAAAAAAGGTTTCTTTCGGCGCACAGTTTCGAAGGGGGACCCGGCACCTGATTGGGGACAAATTAAGCACTGCTTATACAGTAAAACGTGACCTGGAAGCTGTCCAGAAGTCTTCTTAGATCACAGACAAATCAGATTCACAAACAGGTGCAGAAGTGGTTCAAACCCAGAGACAATGATTCTTCTCAGTCATTGGGATGCAAAAAAAACAAGCATGTTTTAAGAGAGCAGATTAGGAGCAAGATGCTAACTATCAGCAAACACAAAAGTTCAGAACAACCTGTTCAGTGTTTGCATGGACTGACTGATCTCCTGACTATGACGGAGGAACAAAAAGCAAATATTTCTCTTTGTTATTCATCTGTTCATAGATAATTATGACTTTAATTATTGTTAACAGAAGCACCTCAGCAGAGACACATGATCAAACATTGACTTGTTCAAACTTTTTAACTTACATTTTGAAAAATCACATGAGATTACAGCGTAAAGATGGGGGGGGGGGGGGGGGGGGGATAAAGAAATAATAAATAAGTAAGTAAATATAATAACATACAGCTCATAGCTGTGTTTATTGTTATACATACAACTTAGTCCTGTTCCCATACTTGAATCCATGTGTAGAGATAAAATAACAAAATGACCGTTAATTCTGCTGTATGTTACTCTGATCAGTTGAGACGAATCAGTTCATTTCAAGAGCTGCAATTCTTACTCCAGTCCAGCAGTTGGCGACAAAGAGCTGAAGAGCCGTTGAACAATCTCTATGTAAAACAAGCTGGTTTCAGTTCGGTTCCATATGTAAGATACATCCACATTCATCTAGATAACTCAAGTCTTCCTCTTTGTAACAACCATAACTCTTTATATTGAATTCAGGAAGAAGACTCGGGTTTGGATGTCACCCAAAACAGCAACCGAAACAACACACAACTCCAGGACCAGATTTGACTTAAATCATTTTTTAACTGCTTGAAGTTGTAAAAAGATTTGTGACTATGTCCTAAATATTTGTTCATCAATAACTACAATTTTTCTTTGTTTTCTGGGGTGTTCCACCCAGCACCTGCCCTCTTTGGTTTAGGTGAGTGTGTTATTTGATTTTGGTACACCAAGAACTGAATACATTTGTTTAAAGAATCGAAAACAAACACTTTTTAAATAAGTCAAAAACAAGCTGAGTTTAGTTAAATGTTTTATTGTCAGTGCATATCCAGAGATTAAAAAAATGAAACCGTACTCAATGCAAACTACAGTAAATCTGTTGTACAGTAAACTATTGCTGAACCACACACCGGTTTAAATTGAAAGCACTACACCCCACCCCATTCCACCCCCAACCCCCAGGCAGCTCACACAGTAGCCACGTTTGATTAATGTGTCACGTTACAAACACAATTCATACGGATAGCTTGTTTATTAAAGCTTCAAAAGATGTAAACTTTTCAAACTCTCTGTTAGGAAAAGTGCTCAGAATGTAGTTTCAGAAAGTGAAGATGAGTGCAGAGAGGATGAGGTGGAAAAAAAACATTGAGGCATTTCTTCTCAGTTTAGAAACCCAGAAAAGAAAAACCTGATTTCACCAAAACTTAAAGCTTTGAGTTCTCTGTCAGGCTATTTAAGACGCTAGCCTCAGTTTGAGTGTGCTTCAGTACTGGTGAATCGGCTCACTGTATTCAAAATAAAAAGCTTAGTTGTCTCTGTGTGCATTCAGTGTATTAAAAAACCAATGTTCACCTTAAAATAAATGTAAAATATTAAAAAAAAAAAAAAAAAAAAAACAGACCGTCATTAGTCCCCTGGGGGAACATTAAGACTCATCTTTCAGAAAACAGGGTGTGTACTCTGACCCTCAGAAGTGGTCATCAGTCATTTAAGGAAAAGCGGAAACATTTACAAAAAAAAATAAAAATAAAAAAAACACCTGGTGCTGGAGATAAAGAAAAACAGTTTTGTTGGCAAAGATCTATGGCTACAATCACTGACACATGAATGACATTAAACTAAATAAAACTTTCATTAACAACCCCCCCCCCCCCCCCCATCCTTCCCTCCCCGAGCCAGACATAAACCTTAAGATTATCTTTATATAAATCAGTCATCACTAGAAACTATTGAGGCTCCATTAGGAGAGAGGTAGGGAGTACAATTACTGCATGACCACATTCTGGAGCTCAAACACAGCCAGGGAGTGCAGGTGAAGATAAAGGGTTTTGGATAAAAAAAAATATATTGTCTAATAATTCTCCTCAAACCCCACAACAAATTTAGCCTTTTTCTAAACAAATCAAATTGATTCAGGCACAAAGAACAGAGAGACAATTGTGTCAAAATCTCTGCCAATCAAACTCCAATGTGCAGCCTTTGGTCCATATTTGGGATCAGGATGAATACCCACATCCTCAATTTTTGGGTCTTGAGTGAGAGCGCTTTAGAGTGCTCAGCCAAGCAGCAGTGTTTCGGGTAACCAGCCGTTAAGCCACACCTCCTCTTCAGGGTCAGGGGCTGACCCCTTTAGAGCCGGACGGGCAGGCAGCGTGGGAGGAGCTTCAGGGAAGAGAGCCGTTCCACCGAAGAATCAGCTGACAGGATGCCACAGGAACAGATCCTCTCACTCTCACTCACTGGTTTTCTTCAGGACGGAGGGGGGTGGCGTCTGCAAAGTTCCTTCAAACAACATATGGAGACAACAATAGTTGGGATTGAAAAGTGTGCAGTAAAACATTGCTGCAATTGCTATTTGGCACCGGAGTCAGTTAAATTATTTACTATTTATTAATGTATTAATGTAATGTTCAGTGATTAAACCTGCTGGGACACAGACACCTGACACTATCCAGTTTGTAGCTCCAGTTAACTGCTACTGCCTAATACCAAAAATCTGTGCTGCCTGAATGTAAACTTGCAGAGATGAGATGGCATCTTGTAGTGCAGAGGAGGTTTTTTGATCTGGAAATAAGGATTAACCAATTGGACAGTTTACCTGCAGACTGTGATCCAGTTTCTGACCATGCTGAATACAGTAAATTGTGTTCCTTTTTCAATATTTCTTGAGTGTTTTCTTACTTTTAGTCTTGTTCATTTCTAAGAATTAAAAATTTTAATATTACAGATTAAAAAATTACTTATCAATGCTTCTTTGCAATAAATCATACTTTTGGAAAGTCTGTTTATTTCGCATAAATGGTGCCACATTTTTAAGAAACATGCATTTGAGATATGAGCAGCAGAGATGAGTGTGTGTGTGTTTTGTGGGGTTGCATCCATGAAAAATTTGCCAAATCTTCTCTTCTAATGCCAAACAAAGAATAATCTGCAAACACAAATTGCCTTTCTTTTCCTGCTACGTTTAGTCTCTTCGGAGCATCCATATTCAAGTGAAATTTTCATGTTTTTTTAACCATCTCGATGTGTTTCAGATTTAAATTTTACCTCATGGGATGCAGTGGCCAGGTGGACTGCACAGGTGTTGGCACAGCCGAGCTGGGACTCATCAGCATTGCGCTGTAAATGTTCGCTGCAACCACCAGGATGCAGAGGAGGATCGGCCCAATGATGGCGCCCTCAAGACCCAGATAGTACGCTCCGCCTGCCACCGCCAGACCTGTCAGATACGGGTGCCCACCCCTGAGACACAAAGCAGAAGAATGGTCACTAAAAGATACTTTTTAAAAACATGAATGGAAAATAAAAAAAATATGTATATATATATAAAAAATGTTCTGAAGACATTGGTGTTGTGTTGAAATCTGCATGTCATTAAATAAGTAGTTATGACTTAAAGCAGTTCCAGGTTGGTTAAAATTAAACATGGAGGGCAGTATCACAGGAAACAGATTTCAAAACACGGCTGCCAATAAACACTGCTTCAGATTGTTATCTGACAGGCTGTCTGGTTGTTTTTATCGGATCTATTTCGAACAGCTGATGGTTATGAAACCGACTGATTCAAAAAGAAACACTATTTATAGACTTTAATTACAGACTATTTTCCTTTCTAAGCTTTTTTCTTGTACCAACAAAGCATTTGTTTTATGCTTGCCAATGCAGGGCTGTGGAGCTCAAATGACAAACATACGAGCATGTTGTACACACCCGGATATGTCAGAGTAGATCGCTGTGTCTACAAAATAGGTTGGAAGCAGGTGGCAGATCAGCAGCAGCACTGCCTTGACGCCCTCTCCCTGTGCCAGCCACAGGTCACACATTGCTGGCACCGCCGCCCAGTACGTCCCCAAGAACGGCACTGCACCCAGGATGGCAGCAAGAGCTACGGAAGAGGAGGGGAGGGATTGAACATATGAGAATACATCAACAGTGTCCTGGCAGGTGCAGGCAATGAGACGGTTCTCTACACGCAGACTCACCAGAAGGAATAAAGACGATGTTGATGCCAAAGATGGTGTGTGTGAGCCAAGTGTAGAGGCCGTAGAAGCCGGCCATTTTAAAAGAGGCGTCAAATACTCCTCTTTCAGACAAACGGACACAAAAGATTGAAATGAAAGTTCATGTTTGGGTTATTTATGTCACTGCATATACAGGAGGAGGTTTTGTGCATGTTGCTACCTGATGGCCTCCTCCACAGACTGGCCTATGATATTGGAGGAAGGTCCAGGCTGGGAGAGAGGGGTCAGACTGATCACCCATTTCACAGGTTTGTAGTATTCACCACTGGAGCTCAGTAGATAGAAGAGAGTGGTCAGGAAAATCACCTGCATATCAACAAGAAATGTGTCCATCAACTCAAAAAGTTCAGGAAATGACATCAATAGATGAAATCAACAGGAGGGTTATTGATTAAAATGATCAGTACATGGATCAGTACTGTTCTATGCCTAAGTTTTTCACCTAGAATTAAGTTATTAAGTCATCTTTTTTCCTACTCAATTATTTTCCTTATCATCCACCTCAACTTCCTGGTTCATACCAGACTCAGAGCGAAGTTGAGCAGAGCCGTGCCGCTGTGGAACAGGACAGTGAAGAGAGTGGTGGTGGTGGAGATGAGGAGGCCAACATTTCGACTCATTACTACCCACAAAGACTCCAGGATCTACAAAACAACAAGGCGACAGTAAACATGTCAACCACGGGAAGAATGCACATCCCTCTCAGACACAGAGTCGCAAATCTGTCAACATGTTCCAGATGTTAAAACACCTACTTTGAGCCCACCAGAGCATTGCAGACATGCACAGATACAGTATATTTATTCATATTGTTTTACAAGTTCTGAGACATGTAACAAACAAATGTAAAATGTAAAACAAATGTAAAACAGGAAAAAAGACTCTAAATGAAAGTAAAATAGACACTTATCACTTAAAGAGAGTATAAAGACAGACTCACAGACAGCAGAGTCTCAATATTCTCCTGCAGGAACGAGGCGATGTCTTTCCAGTCAAGGATGTCAACCAACCAGCTGTTCTGTCTCTGAGCCATCATCTTTTGACCGCGATGGCGTCCAGTATGGGTCGTGTTCTGTTAAATGCATTTAATATTTTGTGAACATGATATTTAAAGATCTTTTTTTTGGCTTTAAATAGACTCTGTTGTCCTCACACTACCTTCACAAACCAGGAGTGGTACAGTCTGTCCCAAAGCTCCAAAACCTGTTTCTCAATCACCACCGTGTGGTTCACTTTGTCCCCTAAAATTTTGTGGAGCTGCATCAAAAAAAACAAAGATTCAGTTTAGTACGATGTTGTTTTGTTTTTCCTACCTTATGTAAGTGTGTGAGTCTGTGTGTTTGTGTGTGGGGGGGGCAGAGGCAGTCACTGCTTTCACCTTGTGCGTTATCCATTCTCTACCATGTTGATAGACATTAGTAGCAGCTGAATTCAAAGCTTTCTGCACCACTCGAGCCTCTGGAAGCCAACTAGAAGAGAAAAAACTGTTAAAGAAAAGTAAAATGATAAATTCTCAAGAGAGGGATATGATTTAAGAAGTCAAAAATGTCCTACTTGGCCCATTCTGGATGGTTAGACACCGTCTCGTTGATGAGATTACTCGTCACCTCGATGATATGAGCGCTCTCATGATGAACCTGGAAAGACCACAGTTACCTCATTATTCAGGCTGACACCTCTGAGAAGCAGTGTGTGCAGTGCCTAAAAGGAGCTACAACATACCATAGCAGTGAGCAGAAGAGCCATGAGCAATGTTCCTGTGACCAGGAGGAAGATGATGAAGATGCTGATGATTTTATCCAGAGACCTCTCCAACCACACAATCATCTGTATGTGCAGAGAGGAGGGAGATGGTGACAGGGAACGAACAGGAAGTGAAACAGAACAAAGTCAGCGAAATTCTCAACAGGCTGGGAGTAAACTTGAATTAGACACATGGAGAAACCTGTGTTCTTCACAGTTTGGATCGAAATCTGCCCACCTGGGCCCTGAAGAAAAGTCAAAAGACCGTCAATAAACATCTGTGAAGCCTGTCCTATGCATGTGTACATACTTTCACCTGAACATGCAAGTTTAAAAACTCAGGCTGTGAGCACTGACTGCTTGAATTATATGTCAGTATAATTCATCATAAAACTTTTAAAGTCTCATTAATATATGATAAAAAGTGGAAAAATACTTCACTCAGGTTTCTCAATGTCCCATAATTTCATGAACATCTCACCTTAGAAGCTTTAGTCTTTGTAAATTTGTGTGTTAATGTCATAAAAGCCGTGTGAAAATCAAGTTACAGGAATGAAAGAGGAACTGTTACTGTGGACTCTTCTCTACATCAAGGCCAAGGAGTTTATCAGTGAAACTTACCATCTAGAGACTAGAGGGAAATGACATTTCAGGCTTTAGATGCCACGTTTACAAATAATAAATAAAATATTTAAAGGTACAGTGTGTTGTATTTAGCAGCATTTAGCAGAACAAACTTGGTGCAAATGGAAAACAGTTTTCATAATTATGATTAAATCAGTGTATAATCACCTTAAAAAATCATTTCATTGTTGTTTTCTATCTATAAATTTTATATCTACATAGGAGCAAAACCGCCATCTTGCACCAGAATGTTTCTGAGGAAGGGTTGGCTGACTTGCCACACAAAATGCACTACTCAGGAGACAAAGAGGAAGAAAAGCGTGGTAGTTGTTGTCACACTGTATCTTTAAAATCAACTCAAACCCTGAGAAAAGGGTTTTTACAGTGGCTAAAAAGAACAATTTTTCAAATGACAGGGTTTTCTTTTTGTTTTTTTTTTAAGAGGGAAAAGGGCGGGGACACTAACAATTTTTGCTGGGGTTAAGAAAGCAACAACAACAAAAAAAAACCCAACAAGACTTGAGGTAACGTTCTTCCCCAGAAGAACTCTAGCTTTTATCTTGGATTTCTTACTTTTCCTTGAATAGCCGTCACTTCCGTCAGATTTATCCAAGTCATAATTTTGATTTCATTCTAAAAAATCTAAGCAGAGATTCATCTTAAAATTTCAACAGACAAAGAAATTAAGATTTCTGTTTGTTTTTTTTTTTTTTTCAATTTATTTTTGCACCCTTTTTTATGCCTGGAGGACTAAGAAAAACATGTTTTTGTTGGAGTATTGCCCACAGTACTTTGGACACAGTGGGCAGAAATGCCCCACAATCTATTGTTCTTTTATTTTACTTTACATATAATAATAATAATAATAATAATAATAATAATAATTAAAAACCAAAACATGCTTATCAAAGTTTCCACCCCTCATATGAGAGCACAATGAGAGAAGTTTAAAGATTAGGGTTATTTTTTATATTTTATTTATATGTACTGCAGCCTGTAACCGAAAATAAAATATTCATTCATTCATTCATACATATATTGACAAACCACATGGAGTTTCTTAGGATTTGTTTGTAATCTGCTCCAATCCAATCAATAACATTTATGGGTCGCAGTGCCAACCCAGGACGGTGTTTCTCTTATGTATGTTTTTTAAAACACAGTCAACCTGGGGATTACAGACCAATGTGTGTTCAGACGACAATGCCCTCTCCTCCATCTATCTACATCAGCCATCTGCCCATGCAGCTCATTCACTCTCAAGCCAAACCTGCTGGTTAGATCACAGCAGGGAAGGTACAGACGAGGCCGAGGGATAAAAATCCTTGACCTGACTGTAGCTCCCTTTCAAAAAAAAAAAACCAAAACAGGCAGCAGAAAGCAGCAGCAGGACAAACAAAAAGACAGGATGACAGGGTGATGACAGTGGATGGGTAAAGTGCCAGTCCAAGCTACTACAAGGTGTGCTCACACCTTCACCCACACCCTCACATATGAACGGGTTGTTTTTCTTTGTGAACTGTTTCTCACACACACTCTTTTTCTCAGCACTCTGCTACTCCAAGTCATTACCTGCTTGTTAAGCCAATGCCAGAGCTTTGGGAGAAGACAAAGAGACATTGGGAAGATTATTTTTGGAAAGATCTGTGCAGCAGTCATCACATGTACCGGTGCAACACGAACACAACCTCTTTACAGGGTACAGGCAGTCAGGGGTCAGGGAGAGAAGTGTGGCAGGCAGGTTAGATACACCACATATAGGAAGAGTGACTTTACTGAGAGATGTAAGTCACTGTGATAAACACATGACAAACAGTCTCCCAAAAACATCAAGAGGAAGAAAACTTTAACTGATGAACGCATCAGGAGTTATGTTAGTTTTGTTTATGTTTGGGTTTTTTTTGTCAAATACAAGTACAATATTAACTTCAGAACTTCGTTATGTTTAAAGAAATGTCTGTCTCTTCAGGTGATAAATGCTCGGCTCTTTTAACACCTGTAGTCGGATGCATCTTGAAACAACCCTCTGTGGACACTGCCAACAGCACCTCACAAAACTTAAGTCTACGAGATGAAAAATTTATTATGAGACTTTTTCATAACAGCAGAAAGCACTGTCCACGGGAAAACACTGTTTTAATCACTGGTACTGGTACTAGTCACAAAACTAAAGGTACTGATTCTCACCCATGTCAAGTTTTGAGCCACGTATCAATGACCTCATAGAGACGGCATTTTATCACCTGAAAAACATTGCCAAAGTATATCAGTTTCTCTCTCAAGCTTCAACAGAGACACTAGTCTGTACTTTTATTGCCTGCAGAATTAATCATTATAATGTTCTTTTAAAGGGCTGCACGGTGGAGCAACAGTTAGTGCTACAGCTTAACAGCAAGAGGGTCACCAGTTCAAATCTCAACTCGCCTGGTTGCCTTTCTGTGTGGAGTGTGAATGTTCTCCCTGTGCATGAGTGGGTTCTCTACAGGTAATCTTCCTTCCACAGTCCAAAAACATGCTCATCATGTTAATTGCTGATTGAGTCTATGTGTCAGCCCTGTGATTGACTGGTGACCAGTCCAGGGTGTACCCCGCCTCTCACCCTAAGGCTCCAGCCACCCGCGACCCTGAACAGGATAAGCGGTATAGAAGATGAATGATGAAATATGCTCTTCCTAAAAAGAACATTTCTTAGCTTCAGCTGCTCCAAAATGCCACATTACACCAAATTTAACATCTTTGCAGTTGCTGCTAATTTCAGAGTGATTTTAAGGTTGATTTTTAAAGGTCTTAAGAGTTTTGCTCCTCCACATTTATCAGATTGTGAATATGGGGTTCTTATTCTGTTTATTTTACCATATTATTGTTATAATTTTGTCTCTGCTTGTATACTTTGTACACACTGTTATATGGAAAGTGCTTTACAAATACAAAACAAGTCTGACTGATCTCAGTATTTTGCTGTAATTATCAGTTCAAGAATCCTATCTAATGGCATTAGCGAGTAATATCACTCCTTTTCCAACCTTAAACATTACCTGGGTTCTTTACACCTTTAATAAACTGCATCATAAACCCAGCATCATGAACTGTATCATGTATATGATCACTGTATTATAACAAGCAGTGAACCAACCAGGATTGGGCTGAACGAGTCAAAAAGAAGCTCTCAAATCTCTAAGTGGCAGCTAAAAGACTGGGCCATCATAACAACTGTAGTTTGATGATTTTTGGAGAAGTTTAAGAATTAAAACCGAGCAGAAAATGAGCCGACTGAAACATGTATCTGTAATATAAATTATTCACAATCAAGTTTATTTTATCCTAAAAATATTCAAACTTTGTTAACTTAGTAACTCTTTCTCTTGGTAACCACTGCGTCAAAAACCTGCATCAGTTAACAACCTCTGTCATCATTGTCTTGCATATGTCAGTTATGTGCATGTTTTGTGGAGAGGTCATCTCTTAACAAAACTTCCTTCAAACTTGTTCTTCAAGAAGACTGTGCAAGTGCCAAACAATGTGAGAGCTCTAATCTTCATCATTCACAGAATTCCAAGCTGCTCTCTTCATTGTTGAACTTTTTCAACACTGCAAAAGAATTTTTTCCTTAGCTGACACTTTTACTGTCAAGAAAGACACTGAAGCCCTTTCATGTGCATTAAGGTACTGTATGAACACCTATATAAACATGTACAACAAAACATGTGGGTGCTCACTGCTCAGTGACAATGTGTGAAAGAGTAATAAACATGAGCCCTGCACCACTGGCACCCACAAATCAGTCTGAGACATTACCTTTGTGTCGACACGTAGCAGGAACTGAGCCAGGCCTTTGATTGGTCCAGGTAGCAGGGCCTCCTCTCTCTCACGTCCCTGTTTCTCCAGAACCGTCCACCACAAGCTGAGAGTCCGCTCTGCAAAGCTCTTCAAGCCAAAGTGGACCACCAGCTTCTTCAGCACCCACACTAAAGCATCAATAACACAAGAGGATGTGTGAAAAGAGAGGGAAATGACTGTGTTTTTGTGTGTTTTTGTGTGTGTGTGTGTGTGTGTGTGTGTGTGTGTGTGTGTGTGTGTGTGTGTGTGTGTGTGTGTGTGTGTGTGAGTGATGTTACCAGCCACAGGGATCGGCAGAAGCTGCAGGATCCACAGGTTGAGCCACACTTGAACAAGTACGATGGCCCACACCAGCAGAATGAAATAGATGTCACTGGCTCTGTGGGAACTTTTCTCTCTCTGGAAGAGGCCGGCTGGTAATGTACGAGATCCCCGAGGGAACCCAGGCGTGCCATGAAGTGGGCCAACAGACTGCACTCCATCTTTAGGGGAGACATGGGAAAAAGAGGCAAATAAGACGAAAAGCGATGAAGAAACAAGAATTTATATTCGTTTCGTCTCATGCAGTGAGAGTGCCAACCACTGTGATTACACACTGAAACCAGAGTTTTGGGAGCTGCATTTTTCCATTGTTGACTTAAACTTCTGTGTTTGTTTCTTACCTGTAGTAGAGCTGTCATTGGGCTCAGTTTTCGGCTGAAGGTTGCTACATGAGATGGCCATGTAAATAGTGTTAGCAGCAAATGACAACACCTGCCCCGACAGCTCTCCTGGGGGCAAGAGAAACAGAAAAAAATTCACACATGATGAGGGACACACTTCTTATTTATCTGTCTGAAGTCCCTCTCTGCTAGTTCACTATTTGATTACACAAGGTGCACTGGGTTACAGACACCTTGTACAGAGAAGACATAAACCAACATTTGAGAAACAAAAACAAATCATACCACAGAGGTTGAAATGATATTAAGGACCTAAAATGAATACTAATGTGAAGCAAAATGGTGCAAAAAGTTCTGTGGGATACCTAGCACAGAACATCAGGCGAGCAATAACACTTTTTTGTCAGCTTTTCCCCCTCACAATACCATAATCATGAAGCAGATAAACAGAAAAATTTGTCTTCTTATTCAAATGAACTCATTTGACTTTTCAAGCATAGTCTACATTGAAGAGAAATAAGACTTGTCATTTCATTGCTGGGGATTAGATGAGAAGAAAGATATCATTCAAGTGTGTAAAAGTAAATATGAGACTAGCTAGCTTAGCTAAGCATGACCAAGCTTAGCTTTAGTATCCTATCTTCCCTTAGCTTACAAACAGTACAAATTAAACAGCAGGGACAGAATGTACAATCTTACTATAAAAGAACCTCGTAGCTAACAACACATTACTTTTACATCATCTACTTAAAGCTCCTCTGGGGAGTTTTTGGTTGGTTATAAAGAAGAGATAAAAAAAAATTATGCTCCTTTATGATCTACAAAAGGAAACCCCTACAATCAAAAAAAAAAAAAAAACCGAACACTGTCCATATTGAAGTTTTTAATGCCTGTAACAAAAGCAAGGGGGTAGGTGTCAATTGAGGCCATATACAGCACACTGAGGAAACTGAAACTTTTCTGCAGCAATATTTCAAATTAATTAAGTGACTAAATTTGGTGTTGAACTAAAGCAGGGATTTGTTTGTCTGAAAGCAACACCAATTGCACATTTTGGCAAGGATGAAAACTTTAAAACGGCAAAACCAGCATAACAGAAAGTTACTCACAGGAGCTTTGATTAAAAAAAACTATTTAACATCTGTTTTTTTTTTCATGTTAGCTGAGCTGATGAGGAGCAGTGTGTTCTATTTAAGGTAAATTTAAACGTGTGTGTGTGTGTGTGTGTGTGTGTGTGTGTGTGTGTGTGTGTGTGTGTGTGTGTGTGTGTGTGTGTTTTCACCTCTGCCAGGGACAGGTGGCTTCTCTTGGGAGCCAACAATCAAGAGTATAACCATAACCACACACAAGGGCACCCTCCAAGAGCCGGTCAGAGACACTACAACAAGAAGTTAAACATGAATTTGCATAACTTTCATATTTGTGGCAAATTCTGTGGCAGACGGGGCTTGTGGTACTGTCGTAGAATAAGACTACACATTATAAGTCTACACAGTAGCTGTGGGAATAAAATAATCTTCCAATCATGTGGGGACATTTTTATTCAGGCACTCAGTCACTTTTAACATTTCATGCATGAAGGTCAAGTGTGCTAAAAATACTGGAGACTTCCTCATCTGCTCGGCATGTGCTCTGTCTGATGGTGGACCTTTAGAGGCCCCATCTTATCTTTACCAGAGGACTACTTTTCTTCCCTCTACACAGAGCAGTGTTAAAGCTTCTTCTTCAAAGTCTGCTTCCAGTGATCAGACTCAAGCCTGCAGAAGTTAAAGAAGGGGTAAAAAAAAACATTCCTCAGGCAAAGACATAGAAGTTTGAAAACTAACCTGTCAGAGCAAGTTGCCCCCCCCCATACTCACTCACCAATGTAGAAGAGCAGGACAGACCAGACAGGAAGAGCCAGAGCCCGCAGGTAGCACTCAGTGTGGGGACCCCACTTGAAACAAACAGCCAACAGGTAGCCAAACACCACAGTGCACACCTGAGGAAACACCAAAGAAGAAGAGAAAAATGTTACTCCTGCAGTGGAGGGCTTCAAAATTCTTGTTTATTTTTTTATAATTTAGTCATATAATTGCGTACTTCTTGAATGATTTTAAAGAATTTGGTCTTTGCTCTGTAATTTTTCAGTTTAAAGTGGTATTGTATCATGCTTATCATTAACATTGTTGAGTGGGTTGACCAGAAACTCAGTATTTGAAATGATGTGGTCATGAAGGTCTCTCCACACAAAAACATCTTTCAGTGTAATTTAATATAGAGTCATTCAGCCTATTTATAGACAAGGGCCCTGTGTCGATCCACCTCGGTGTCTAGACTCTAGAGAAAGGACAGACTGTCTGAGGAGGAACATTTAACACAATTTGTATCCAGTCGAAGTGTAGCCAAGCTCAGTCCCCTGGAGCTGTTTGGAAATAATAAGGTATAGATCGATCAGAACCTAACGCTAAGGTAATTGGATAAGTTGCAGCAGAAAAATACTTTCTGCAAATACAGACTGTGCTATCTATTAATGATCTAAGTTTTTTCTCTAGTTTATAGAACACTGAATGAATTTGCAGCTAATCATAGCGTTTCACACTACACATCCTTCTCTATTTATTATCTAAATAGTAACTGATTATCATGACTGTGAACATATTTGATAATAATTCAATCATATTATCATACAAACATATAATCAGTTAGGGGGTGACCAAGTGGACAGGCTGATCTCACCCACCCCCTTTTGCATTCACACACTGACACAGTTGAGCTCTTTATGCCATCAGAGAGGGGTGTGTCCCCAGTTGCCACTGTCCATTCACTCACCCACACTGTGTGGAAACAGTCCAGCACAGACCCGATGATCCAGCAGATGTGCCCCAGGATCACTTGCATACCAATGACGCTCCAGAACAGGTAGAGGAAGTAGACCAGCGGCGTCCCTACCCCGATCATCACCAGTACCGTGAGCCTCTCCAACAACAGCCTGCCCATCGCTTCCACCCCGTAGTTCACACACCACACCGGGACCAGCAGGGTCCCCAGCACGATGGGTGTCCCGGTTTCCTGCAGGCCGCTGAGCCAGGAGCGGCCGAGCCGGGCTAGAGAGTGTTTGAAGGGGTGGAGGAAGGTTCCGCAGAGTGTAGCCCAAAGTAGCGGGCGGAGGAAGGCCTCCAGAATAAAGTAGACCAGCACCGCTGCTCCGCAACAGATAGCTACGAAGATCATCGCCCCCGTGTTGTAGAAGGCCTGTTTGATGTTTTTATCAAACTTGAGGGAAGACGGCTGACTCAGCAGCTGGCTCACCATTCCGACAGCCGGTTGAACGCTTTCGGAGAAAGAGACAAAGTGAGGCCGCTCAGAGGGTGGGCTGCCCGGGGGAGAGGCAGCGGCAGGCTCCGGAGCCGCGTCCTCCTCGTCTGCCATGTTCCCCGACTCCGTACTCGCAGTGTCGGACTACCGAGATATCTGACGCGTGACGGAAGAAAACATGTGACGTAACAGTTACGACACTGATCATGGAACTGTGGGAAATGGAGTCAATGTCAAAAAGATAAACACTTCCGTTGACCTTTGAACGGACCGAGTCTTTTTTTTTCTTTTGATAGCCGGTTATTATTGTTGATAGAAGTTAAAAATTAAATATCTAAAAGTCTTGTTTTTTAGTGAATGTTGAAAAATATGTCAGACGTCAGTGCCCCAAAGTAGTAATACCAAACAATAACATGATGGATAGTGATAGTTTTTCTTTTTTTTTTAGACATTCATGGGAAATTGATTGTTTTCTCATGTCTACACTGTGAAAAAGTTATCTGCTGGAGGCAGGCAGCAAGTGAAAATTTAATTTATAAGTTATTTCTAAAGTTATAAGTTAAATGTAGTTGCTAACTGCTTTCCTGGTAGACCATTTACACTCTTGATTTTTCTAATCGAAAAAACAGATAAATATAAATTCTGGATCCAAAGTCTAACAAATTAGATTTCGCTAGATTTTGGATTCAGAAAAAGCAGAGGATACTATGTGAGTGGTAAGTAGCTTTAGCCCTGAATGCCATTTTCTTTTCTTTTCTTTTTCTTTAAAAAGCATCTCACATCTCACATATCTTCACAATGCTTAAGACTATTACAGCTCTGTTCACGCACAACATCATCTGTATTCTCTTTGCACTTTTATTTATTAAAAGGTTTCTGTGGATAAATGCAATCATGGCACATTTTTCAGTGAGAGGCATTTTAACATATCCATCCATTCTCCAACCAGTTCAGAAGGCTACAGTTAGAGAAGAAATTCCTCCAAGTCCAAGAAAACAGTACTTCCCTCCACAGTGTCCTCCTGTTTAGTGTGTTATTGCTTATATAGGCAATAGTACATCATGTAGCAGTCTCTCTCTCTCTCTCTCTCTCTCTCTTTCTATTTCTCTCTGTGAAACACAGCCACAGTCTCACAATAACAACCACTGTGGTTGTGACAAAAAATGTAGAAATTGTGATGGACCAAGAGTTTATCAGTGCTAAAAACTAGGGAAAAAACCTTAAACCTTTTACACAGTAAATGCATAATTCAGTATTTCAAACCCTGGCAACTACATGCTGTTAAAGTAAAAACAAAGAAGTGAACATTATTGTTGTGCAGATTTTAAAGAATGTTAAAACTGTAAACATGAAGGATAAAAAGAGAGGAAGAGCCACCGCAAACAGCTGAGAGCTGCTTTATTTTTCCATCCTCCACAGAGATCCTTTCTGTTACAGCCAAGTTCAACATGAGGCTGTTTTCTCTTCTCCAGTAACAGCAGGCCTTTGAACTCACTGCCAGATCTTCCTGTGCATGCAGTTTTTAAAGACTTGTGAGGTTTAGTTATTGGCATGTATAGTCCTCATACTTTTTATTTCTTTGAAGCTATTGTGAATACTGAAAATAATTAGTCTGCTTTCACTATAATTCTACTCTTAAATCAGACCATGTGTTTGTACCATCAGCAGTACATGATTTCTCTACATAACAGGTTTACTTTGTCTAGTTTCTCAGCATTAACTGTGAGTAATAAATATATACTCTTTATAGTGTTTAATATATAGTGTCTTTATGCACTGAGATGTAGCATCAGATAAAAATGGCAACTTTGTTTATTGCTGCTTCCTCTTCCCTTTTCATCCGTCTCCTTCTCTGCTGTGCTTCATTAGGGCGTTCCCATTAGTAGATAGAAGGTGAGGGCCACGATGAGCAGTAAGCAGAGGGGAGAGTTAAAGGTCTGGTAGGCTGTAGAGGGCATGAAAATGTCTTCATATTTATAGATACTGATCATGTGGTCGCTGACAGGTGGACTGTCGATGTCATGCCTTGTGATGGAACCTATGAGAAAAGGTAAAACAATGTATGAGATGTCATGAAAGACAAAAAAACACAGCTGACTTTGTGTTCAGTTTCATAAACTACCTTGGATGGCAGGTCCCCATGCAAACAGGTAATACCAAGACAGGTGTAAGTCCACAAGGGTTTCCTCTCTGGGAACGTATAATGGCCGCTTGAAGCGGCAGGTCACTCGGTTGTTTTCAAAGATGCCCTCTTCATCTCTCGCAGGGTTCCTCTTTATCTCTTTGGCCCACTGGCCCACGTTGTAGAAGTGATGAATACGTACACGTCCATTATCATCGTGAACACAGCCCATGACATCATCTCCACCCTGGAGAAACAAAAGACACAAACAAATAAACAGGTTCACTCAAAGCTAAAGGAAAGCTACTGTTCTAATCCGAAATATTAACACAGGAAGTATGTTTTCTATTTCAACTGTTACAAATAGACTGAAGTTGAGGCATTTAGATGATTTTGACTGCATCTGCTTTGCTGTTAAAATGCATTAAATGTTTTATTTCAAGTTCTCTTTTATCTGCATAAACAGGAAATCAAAATCAGAGATGCATTACAAAATATCAAATACAACAGAATTCATAATCCATCTTATTTGACTGGAACTTATCTCAGAAAAAGAAAAAGTGTCACCATTTTTAAAAGGGTCTTTAAAAAGTTTAACTTTTAAACAAATTCAATCTCCCTCAAAAATGAAGTGGAGATCAGATCATGGCTCATTTACACAAATAACTGTTACATTCATTAATACAGTTAAATTTCTTTCAAATAGAGAAAGCTGTTCCAAAATCTTTAATCTCTGACCTCTATTTTGACCCTCATAGTTTCAGTTGTCAAAAAGTATTAAACATTAAAAAAAAAACTGTCATTTCCTAAAGATTTGAAAGTCTTCCATAAAATATCTTGGACTGTGCTTCAAAAGAAAAATACTCTAAATTTGGAGGTAGACATGGACTACCTAAAGCATGGATGTAATTTAAAGATGTCACTTATAAAGATGTCACTTAAAGCTTTCTTTTCCCCCTTAACCAAGAGCATAGCTTGAGTGACACAAATGTTAGAAGACAGTCCCGTAAAATATAATCAAGTGACCAAATCAAGTCAGGACTGTGAGTCAATTTTACATATTTTGCTGGAAAGATGCAAACCACTGTTCACATGAGTTAAAATAAAAAAGGTCAACTCACCAAATGTTCTGTATGAATGAATAAATTAGCTATTTAGACCATGATGTTTTTTAGTATCAGACTAAGACCACGTTGATTTCTGCTGCAGAAATGGTCTTTTTATCTTTTTATCATGGGTGTCAATGGGACTCCCTCAGCTTTTGGCTCCAGCCTCAAACGGACACCCAAGAAACTGCAGTTTTTGAAACTGACACTCTGGTTTAACTTTTTCACACTGGAGGTTGATTTTTTTGTTTGTTTATTTTTTGTTGTTGTTGTTCAAAATGAACCTAAAAGTGCTTCATTCTCCCAAAAAGATGAAGGGTTTTGTCAGTAAAACCAGAGAGGATGTGTACCAGCTCACCATCTTTTTGTCGGAGGAGAACCCAACAGCCACCCATCCATCTGTGTCTGCACTCATCTCATACTCCACATCTGTCCCAATACGGCGATAACTCAGGAAGTAGTCACATGTCTCTGCATCACAACCCGGCTTTCCATATCTGTAAAAAAGCAGATAAATGTCAGCACTGGTTTTTTTCAGCACTGGTTTTTTTAAGCAACAGAGAAAAACAGATTGTAGTTGCGAAGGTGAAGCCCACAATGTTACATAACTAGTTCTTGTTTTAAACGAATTCAGCCCAGTTTCACAGATCAAAGACTTAAACAGGACACAGCTTTTAGGATAGAGCAGCCTCAGGGAATACAGCTGCTCTAGAGCTCTGATTTCAGCCAGCGAGCAGGAAAAGGATGCACCCTCCTCTCACCTAATGCAGCCTTTTGTGACTCCACAGTCAGTTACTTTTATCTTGGCAAAGGGGTCGACTGGTGGGGCAGTGGGGAACGGATAACCTGCAAAATAAAACAAAAAGTGGAAATCATTATTTTCTTTTACCACACAATAAGAATTGAAGCTTGTTTAGAGAAAAGGTTAAGAGAGAGATTATCTATACTTTATCTTTCTTTCTGCACTTTCTGCCATTATGTTAATGTGTGAGTGTGTGACTGTGAGTGTGTGTGTGTGTGTGAGAGAGGAGAGGAGGGGGGGGGGGGGGGGGCAGCCTCACAGGGGAGCTGGCCTGGGTGCTGAAAGGCCGTGTAAAGTGAAGACAGGTTGTACGCAGGACAACGCATTAAATGACATATTCTGTTTGATTCTCTGGCTCACGCTTTCATCAAATGTATATTCAGTTTGTTTGTTTTTTTGTTGTCGTTGTAAGATGTTAACAAAATCCTCCAGCTTTAAATCTTTAAAGTGAAAATCAAAAAGCTACATATTTACCGTCATCGGACAGGTATTTAGACTCCAGGAACTCAGACGCGAAGGTGCTGTAGGAGTCCTTGTGAGGTTCTTGGTGGCCCGGCTCTCCGTGTTCGCCTTGGCCGGCCCGGAGGGCTCCCTCATCGGTAGGGCTCGGTGCAACCCCCCACCATCCACACTGGATCAGCAGCATGGATAGCTGCAGCATCCTCCGTAGGAAAATCATGGCTTCAACGTTGGAATCTTATTTATAAGCGATTTTAAAAAGACTTAAAATCTTGAAATCATATCTATCGCACGTGATTATTTGCATATCCTCGTAGGTTTCCATCGAGAGCGTTCTCTCTGCATCCTAATTGCTGGTTTGGATGTTGATGCTCCGGGATGTTCAGGGAGATCAAAGAGCAGTGACCGCGTCTTTCAAAGGCTAATCCGGTCCGAATTAGCCAGATTTGTAATCTTTCAATCTAATTCAGACACACGACCATAATACCCTGTAAAATCCGAATCGGGTGCATCGTAGCTCGTATTAGTCTTATTTTTCAGTCGAGGAGCAGGAATGGTTTCGTCCGGCCTCCCTCTCTTGTGCTTCTTCGGTTCATACGCTTCAGTCCATCATAGAAACAACCAATCAGGAGCCGCTACGTGCTGCTATCAGTATCGATCAATTGGGCAATTTGCCCCATACACACAGAGGTATTAGTATTTTCAAATCAGTCCACTAGATCTGACAGAGATTTGGAGTAATCACAAAAACCCAAATAACTTTAACTTTAATAACTTCCCTACCACACTGTCAAAAAATATGTTGAGGAAAACAATCACAGACCCTTTTAAAGCTACTTCTAGCTCTCGTTATGCTGATCTCATAAAATGTATAATATAGGATGGAAGGAACTGAATTCCTCTCTGATGGCCTCATCTGCTCTCATTTAAACAACATAATACAGATTATAGCTTGTCCTATAAGAACACCAGTAGCTATTTATGACAGCCTGTTTGATTACTATAGCTGGTCATGTGACAGACTGAAATTAACACAGATGCCTCTTCAGGAACTTAAAATGAAAACAAGACCATTAACCTGAAGAGTGAATATTTCTGTGGAGTTATTTTTAATACCTGACATTAAAGTGCAGCTTTGTTAGAGCCAGATTTTTGGGTTTTATTACTTTTATTTTCATTAGTATTATTATCATTACATTTCAGGTAATTTTTACATATTGGGCTCTAACAATTCTGCTAAAACAGCTTTTTCACATGGTCCATGGCAAATTTGAGTTATACATTTGGCTGTTAAAGGGAGAATAAAGAGATGCTAATTATATGCATACAAGACAAAAACAGCAAAGACCATCTTCTCCATTGGGGACGCCAAAATCAACAGAACCCAAAAGTTCTGCATGAGAGTTTTAATAAGAATGAAACAAGTAAATCCTCACAGGAAGTTTGGTCTGAAAATATTGAAATCAGGGCTGTTTCTTGCATTGTGGGGGGTGCTACACAAGATGCTGTTCTGGGGCCCCTAGTCAGTCAGTCAGGACAGCACAGTCCCCTGACATGTTTATTTTCAGCCAGTTTTAATGAAGCAAACACTAAAGCTTTATGAGCAACTTTATTGGAGGCTAGCTCAGCTAGCAAGCAAATAATAAACAAACTTGCTAAAAACACAGTGTTACACCTCCCCCATTCACCCCACATCATGAACGAATGGCTTACTTTTATCCTTAGACCATTATTTTTCTCCCATCTTTCTGTCCCACTGGGATAAATTCATTTTGACACCATACTGTTGTTCATCACGAATATCCCCACTAACAGGAATGGTAGTTAGTTATCAATCATTCCTAACGTACCTGTTGGTGGCCCACATGGTACTCACGATGATGTCTTAATTTATGTCACAAAAATACTAGCCACGAATTATCACTGCATCTTATTTTATTTGAATCCTACGTTTATTTTTTGAAGCATATAACGGAAATAATAAACACAAGATAGCTGCAGATGGATACAGGGTTAGGGTTTGGGATTGGGATTGGTAGCTCTTCAAGTGAGGCTGAAGATGCAGCTTTGGGGCCCCATAGTGGCTTGGGGGCCTTGTGCATTTTCATAGTCCACATAAAGCAAGAAACAGCTCCGATTGAAATCAGTGCATCCTATGTAACTTAAAGCTGTATGTATAGTTTAATAATGTGCAAATTTCGAGGCCTTATGCCCTTGCTATTTTAGTTAGGCTTTAATTTGTACCCCAAAGTACCAACAGTGTTGATGAACTTCTGATGTAATAGCTTGCTGGGTGACATGATTGTGTACATGGTGAAAGTACATCAATTTGGCTCAACTAATCTTCCTCCACTCCAGTCTGAGCTTGTCCACAGTCCTGCCACCAGATGGTGTTATTACACCACAGATTGTAATCTCCTGCTTGGGCAGGGTGAGTGTTGTCTTTTGCTATACCACCTACCTTTTTCTTTTTAACTTAAACCAACTTCTTCAGTGGTATAAATAGATGTGTAATAAAACTTGCTTTACCTGAGTGAAATTGTGTCTTCTTTGTGGTATCAGCTGTTTGACTGGTAAATTATGAGCATTGTTTCACTAATTCAAAATTCATTAAGAATTGCTCTTGTACTTGATTTAATAAAATAGATTATGCCATCTTCCTAAAGGAAGAAACATTATAGTTTCTATCTCAGAATGTTGGAGCTGAAAGTAAAATTAACATTTTGACACTGAGTGTTTGTTCATTTGAGCAAGTTTACTTGGTCTGCCTAATGGTAAACAGAGCTGAATAAAGTTAATACAAAAGATCTTAAAGAAATTCACATCTTCAAAACCATCATACAAGTCTGTCAGTATTTAATGTTTAATCACAAACAATTTTAAACAGACAAAGGAAGTTTAGATGGATAATTGAGGTGGAGTAATCTTTAAGAAAAAAGAAAAGAAAGAGAGATAATAATAATAATTAAAAAAAAAAAAACTGTACTGCTGTCCAGTGTTGACTGAGGAGTGTTTTTTTATCCTGGTATAATATAATAAGCCAGAAGGAGGCAGTTTGTTGTTTGAATGTTGAACCTGTAGGTGATGCTGGTGTCACACTATGTGCAACAGAATGTAAACGTAAAAGACAACAGTGACTGTCAGCGAGATTAAAGGCTGATTGACGACCATGTCGACATACAACTACTCAAATACACATTTAGAATTTAATTAAAATACTTAAACACAACATAATAAGTCTGACCAATTTAAGCCCAGTTCAAAAATAATGCAACATAAATGCTAAGAATAACTCCTTTTATGTGCACATCTTTGTTTTTGATTTTAACAGACCCATCCTGAGGTCGAAAGTGCATCCACTCATGCATGTAAAACGTGTGTTTCCTGTATTATGGGTGTGCACAGACATGTGTGTACATACATACATACAAGAGCGTGTGACCTTTAACCCTTTCACTCCTCACAGCGTCGCTCTCTGCACACACAAATCAGCCTGATCAATCACCCTTGTTCTCAGTCCGCCCAATTATCTCTCGTTTATCCTCCTATTAACCCCCCCTCCCTCCCCATCTCTCTCTCTTTCTCTCTCTCTCTTTCTCTCTCTCTCTCTCTCCCCTTCCCAATTACCATTCTGTGTAGGGGTGATGCTTGCTGGGTAATGAGGGACTCTGGGCGTACCAATCTTATCTTAATAGCCTTAAAGGGCCACTCATTAACACAAACACTTACTTCGTCCCGCACACACACACACACACACACACACACACACACACACACACACACACACACACACACACACACACACACACACACACACACACACACACCTCAGTCCCTGCACATCACCCACAGAGAGATGGACTGACAGAAAGAGAGAATGAGTGAGGGACTTGATGGAAGCAATAGAGAGAGAGAGAATGAGAAGGGAGAGAGGATAGAGAGGAGGGATATTGTGGGAGAGAAGCAATGAGGAGGGGTGAGGCAGAAGAGGGAGGAAGGGAGGGAGGAAGGGGTGGTTCTTTGGTAAATGTCAGCGGTGTGTCTCCAGGGCCTAAGAGACGAGTTAGTGACAGGAGAACAATGGCAGCTGGATCCATTCAGAAACACAGCTGCTATAAGCACAGGCATGGATCTGTCTGCCGCTCAGCCTCCAACCTGAACTTGTTGAGACAAACCAACACACATCGATAAAAAAAAAAAGTAAGGATTTTTTTTCAGGCACCTGCAATAGTATGCATGGATACACAAAGTAAGCCCTGCATGTTTTAACTCAGACTGTCAATTAAAGGCCCTGTAGACCTATTAAAACACTCTACAAGCCCTTATATGAGCCTAACGCTGAGCTTTCATGTGAAGCTAGAATTATTCTGTTTTTCGTGTGTCAGAAAAGATTTTGTCCTCTATACATAACTTTTTGAGCTTCTGTGAGGAGATTATAGCTTGTGTCACACCCCATGTGGACAAAGTCTCTGATCTCCTCACTGATTTTGTTCTATACATGTGAAAGCAGTGTAATGTACAAAAAAATTCTAATGTGCAAGTTTAGCTCAGTGTTTAAACGGCACCTCCTGTGAGCAGGTTCTATTCCCAACCACAACCACTCTCTACAGCCTATTTCCCAATAACTGCTCTGTATCTGAAATTTAGGCATTAAAGCCTCCAAAACTAAAAAAAAAAAAAAAAAAAATCTCCATCTTAAATCTTTTACTTATAAAGCATATCTGCGATAAAAATCTGAGAAAGAAAGTAGTCTCTGTACGGTGCAATCCTTTGTTAGAAGTTTCAGATATTTATGCAGCTCAATGTCTTTACAGATGGTTTCATTTGCTTTGCATAGTCTTCACCTAAATGGTAGATAGAGTTCTGAAAAGCTCTCGATATACACTCCTGAGCATAATAATAAAACAATAAGCAATGCACTGAGATTCTCTGGACTCCTGAAGTGTTTTTTACGAGGAAAATTGACACACAGCTCCGTCATTTTACAGGAAAGTTTATTACACATGAGGCACAGTTGGATTTTTACCCTATTCTGCTAATATTGATGAACAAAATGTGTATTTATCACCTATAAATACATTATTTTAGACAGTTACATTATTTTAGCCTCACCACTTTTAGATAACTCGAGCATGTTTGCTGTACATGCAGAAAAAGCTTATTTGTGGGCTTTTAAGATTGATGGAATCGCACATGCAGGAGAAGTAATAAAAAAATAAATCTAAGCGATGCAATTAAAATGTCTCTTTCTGTGTTGATTTTTTAAGGGGATGTTTTGTGGGAGCATTTTTTCTTTAATGTTTCCAAAATTTAAAAACATCTCTTATCTCCGTTCCTTTGGTTCACATACTCTGTGGTGTTTCATGGCTGATAATTTATATGTAAGAGGACTGTACAGGTGTCACATTGTTCCCCCATGGAGCCTCAGAACCTAAGCTGAAGGTTTTACTTTATTTTGGCATCTTAACGCGGTGAAGAAACCTCCCACCTCATTCTCCATCTGAGAGCGGCTAGATCACTTATTGACTGGACTCCTCTCAAAACGTCAGGCTATTACCTCTGTCTCTAACCGTCTCACAAACAGTCATAAAGCAGGCCTGTGATCTAGCTGAAGGCCTCCCCACCCCCAGGGCTTCATTTAGGAGGTGTCAGAAATCACTTTACTCTCAGAGGACAGTAAGCACTATCGGCATCTTCTTCTGTCTGCAGAGCATGTGCACCTCTACCCCACCCAAACTCTCACACCCACTAAGACCCTGAAGAGACACGCATCTCCACTGGAGTTTGCCGATTCCACTTATTGGCTGGTGGGATTTGAACAATAGCATGTCTGTCTCTGCCTCTCATTTGCATACGTCTTTTTGTTTGTGCAGTTTGACTGTTGGGGTCTCAGTGTGTACCAAAGGCTGAGAGTTCCGTTGTGCTGATGAAATGTTTGCTTTAGAGATAAGACAACACATATGAGGCATCGATCAGCACTCATTAAACATCTTCAACTGTGGTGACACACAAATACAGAGGCACACATGCAGACTCACACACAGTTGACAAACAGAAAAATTATTGAAGCTGTGAATATATTTGATCTCATTCCAGCCTCTCTTGTGCAGATCTCAACTCTCAAGCTTATATTGACAGCCGACTTAAACTGTTTGTTGTCAGTAGACTTATCCATAAAGCTGTGACACTGCTCTCTCCATATAGATGTGCCAACCAGCTGGGGCCTTAAGCAGTGATTATGGTGTTGGGCAGTGGGAGCTGGGGGCCATGTCATTAGTCTGGTTAATCAGAGCCTTACTCCAGGTTAAGCTCCGCAGTCTCCAGAGAGGGGCTGATGAGCTGAGAGCCGTGCCCTGCCTACAGTTTTCAGGGTCTAGGCTCCTGCAACTCCCCTGGCCCTCTGCCTGCTCCAGCCAGTAATCTATAACTCTCCCCTGGAGCTCTGCACGAAGGCTCAGCCTGCCGGACAACACTGACACACCATGCATGGTAATGAGACACACTGAATGACACACTGTCACACACACCTGTTCACACACACCCACAGTTTACACTGATACAGTGTTTGCGATTAGCACCGAGTTACTGAGTCTCTCTCTGCCTGAGTAGCACATTGTGCTCAACGAAACCATAAATGCACATTTTCTAATATGCTCAGGGTTGGTTTTTGAAGGCTGAAATAATGCTGCAGAGCAGCGTTTCAGGTTTTAAGTTGTATAAATTTTAACATTTCACATCCCTTAACCAACCAGCTACTTAAAAAAACAGTGAACAATTAAAGTCCAGAGGAGAATCTGTCCTTATTGTAAGTTTCAAAAACAAAACTGATACCCCTAAAGCAGCAGTTTTAGCAGTTATCCCTAAACTAGATAATATACCTGTTAGCGAGGAAGTAACTTGTGTTTGGATTTAAAATGTATTACACATAGATTTTCTGAAATGTTGACATAGTACTCTGGATGTCACTCATTCGTGTCTAAGGAGGTTTTATGAAACCCATTGATGGCAGTCATCAGATTAGAATCGCTGACACTCATTCATCATGGAGCAGTTTAGTAGCAAAGATACACAAATACGGATATCCTACATTAGAGTTGGGAAGTGTGATATTATAACAGCTTTGGAGCTTCCCACACTGAGCGAGATGTCAGAGAAAAATGGCTGCTGCATAAATATGGCAAATAGAATAAACAAACAAATGAATGAATAAATAGATACATAATATGTTTATTACAAATTATATTTTAAATTCAGTTAGTTATATTACACACAAGTCTTTTGCTTTCCTTTAAGTTATGTATTCAAGGATAAGAAGATTTTATTGTTAGTAAATGGATTGGTAGATCAGCTGGGATTAGAGAAGGAAGTCTGATCTCAGGTTTTTGACAGTAGATATAAATATATATATATATATATATATATATATATATATATATATAGAGAGAGAGAGAGAGAGAGAGAGAGAGAGAGAGAGAGAGAGAGAGAGAGAGAGAGAGAGAGAGAGAGAGAGAGAGAGAGAGAGGAAAATGGGTACTTTATAGACTTCACAATAGACTCGAAACTGTTGCCATAAACAGCAAAAATAAATGAAATGATGGGGAATGACAATCAGGGACAATAGTGTCTTCATGTAAAAAGGTTAGTTCAGAGCTCTGTTAAGGTGGCAAAATTTAAAAACAGGCCACAACAAATGGCTCAAATGCCTCCATCCAACCAGCTCAGCAGAATAAATGCCTAATGACCACAGGGACTTTCAAACAGGAACAACCCAGACACATTCACACTTGTACCCAAACAAATCCCCACAGGACCACAAGGGTCTCTGCTCAGCAGGGACCCTCTGGAGGAGTGTATCTGAACCGAGCCTGCCATTGCCCAGCCTCCTCCATCCCCGAGTCCCCTGTGAGCTCATTAGCCCCCATCATAACCACTTCCCTATGTCTTTATTACATGCTCCATCCATCGCCAACCTGCCACACACAAATTACACTCTCCATCAGGATCCCATGGAAAGTGTGTGTTTGTGAGTGTGTATATGTGCTTAAAGGACACAGAAGGTCGTTGGGCCCAGTGAGCTCACCCACCATGTCCCAGTGGACGCTGCAGATCCTGGTAAAGCTGGGAGGTAGCAGGAGAGGACACGTAGAGGGGCTGAAAAGTAGGTAAGAGGTTAAAAAGTGTGTTTTCAGGTGACTCAGAGGCTCTTGTGTTCCTCTTTTATGCCGTGTGACCCAAATGGGCGGCGAGGGAGAAAAAAAGGATGGAGGGGGAGGCAGAAGAGAAATAAAGAAAGGTTTTTCATTTAAAAAATGAGTGTATGCTGCAGACACAGGAAGGACCCCAGAGGACAGCAGAATGGGATGAGACAACAAAGAGCCCCATCATCAGTTCAGTGAATAGATCTGTCTATCCTTACCTTTTATCTCTTTTTTTCACCTCTTCCTCCTCTCTTAATCAGCCCCTCATTGTGCCATTAGCTGAACCTGTGCTCTTAATCAGAGGCTTGGCACAGACATCATCACTTACCACTGCCCTTCTCACACCTCACAACACACACACACTCACATGCTAAATAAACAAATTTTAATGCAACACCAATCATGTCATCTTCTCAATGAGCCCTCCCTCTTGCCAACCCAAACATAAAACATGAGACGCCTGTGTCTCCCGTCCATCACTCTGCTGCTCTGGAAATGTGTGTGCGTGTGTGTGTGTGCACTTTTTTTTTTTTTTTTTTTGCGATGAATCCCGAAGGGAGGGAGAATGATTTTAACTCAAGTAACCTGAATCACCTCATATCCCAGATCCTCTTTGAATGAAAACTGTACACACATACACACAAACTCAAATTACACACACTCTCTTATTTATGTCAGTGAGTGTGTATTGATAATGGCCATTAGCATATTTATGATCATTGCCAGCCTCTTATTGTTTGCGCGCTCCATTAATCTTCATCTGCTGCCTACCGACTGACAGCTCAATCAAACAGGCCATCACTGGGCACTGGGCACACACACACTCACTCTCACACACACACACACACACACACACACACACACACACACACACACACACACACACACACACACACACACACACACATTAAGATTGCATAGTTGTACAAAAAGCAAACTTGCATCAACAATCAGGAGACATTGTCTCACACATGCAGACACACACACACATTCAGGCAGGCAGCGTGATTGACACTCACCCCTGTGAGTGTAATCACGGGGGTTTTCCTCCCCAGCTGTGTGGGGGTCTGCTCAGCTTGTCCCGTGTGGCACTACAGAGTCGTACCTGCAGGGATGTGTGGTTGTTCTTGGGGGCCAAATTCTGGCCACTTGTCATCTAAGATCATGGTGTACAGCCTATTGCCTACTAGAACACAAACAAATAAACCCCTAAAGCCAAGAGAAACAAATGCTCCTTCTGGAGGCAAAAAGCAAGAAAGCAATGCAGCAGGTTAGAAACACCCAGGATGACAAACTGTGCCATTGCTAAGTGCATGTGCTCATGTGTGGGTGTGTGCAAGTGAAAGCTCATGAAACGTTAACTCAGATGTTAATGTGTTTGTTTAAACCCAGTGTGACTGACTGACTCACAGCTGATCACTGGATGAATGAGTGCTGGAAGACAGCCAAGTTCAACGGGAGCTCTGCTCTTCTGTTGCCTCTTCCTTTCTCCTCTGCCCCTCATCCCGACTTTATCCTCCTGCTTTTACCCTGCTGTTACAGGAAGAGCAACCAAGGAGCCAGGATGTTTGGAAGTGTGTTTGTGTGTATATGTTGTTTGAGTGGGAAAGATACCTATCTCGAACATAACTTTTAAATGCATAAGAATGAAAGCAGAATGCATTTTTTTTTCATCTTCATACGGCTTCTGGGCTGTCAAACTAAACATCAGGCTAATGTCAAAAGTCAGTATGTCCATAGAAGAACTAATGCCACTGATACTGTTATTAATCAGACCGTGAATGGGGATGGAGGTCACATTATACAGGGCAGGAGATACATAAGCAAAGAAGGTATGCCTTTTCTAAACCACCATGAAGTGGCAAAATCTGAGGTCTCCCACATTGGAAAGGGATTTTTTAAACATTAATTGCTTTAGCTTTGGGTTGTTTCTGGTAAACTTACTGCAGTTCTCAAATTAGATCAACAGAACTCACTTGTTTTTAATGCTAATGCTAGCTACAGCTACCACTGCTTCAGATTTTTTTAAGCATCTTGGTTTGGATGGCAGGAAACGTATAAGATTAATTTTGTTTAAACTTTAAAACTGTTTTTGTTCCCCTTGGATTATTTGTAAATCATATTTGCTAGTTGCCACTTTGGCATCATTTGAAAATCATCCTTCAGGTTTTGTCACTTTTACTCTTTCGTTGGGTTGTTGCAGCTATACTTGTTCTTCCTCTCCATGTGTGCTGGCAGATTACATACTTCCACCTGTAGTGTTCAAATCTAAAGGCTAGTTCTTAAATAAATGAAGGCCACTTTTCTTAGTCGTTTTCACCTGATAAAACCATATTATTTTTTATACTTATTTATTGCCGAGATTTGGGCAGAGATTTGATTGGTTGACAAATTGGATCCCAAATCCTAGGATTGGTTGGTATTTCTCAGGTTTACTTCTGCGGTAGACAGCAGCTATTTTTCGCTCTATTTTAAGAAAACATCATTCATTGATTGCCATCGGAAAATACAGATAATTTTAACTAGAATAACAAAAAGTGTATCTAAATCTGGTTACCAACACTGCCTTTAATATGTTGATAATGACAGTACTCTATGGACCACTATTAACATTAAGTCTTATCATATCAATTTGTGTTATTTAAATCAGAGCAGTGAATAATCTTCATCTTCTGTTTTTCTTCCTCCATTTTTGTTTGTTGTCTGACAGCCCACCTTCACTGATGGTAACATTTCTGTCACAACTCTGCATCTTAAAAGAGACTCCACTCTTTTTTTATGAGCCGACCCACTATGAATTAGATGACATCCTGTTTGAAATCTATGAATGCATTTATCTTGAAGCTCTGAGAAGGTTTAAATATACCCAACACACAGTGTGGAACAAGTCGTAATGCTTCTTTTTCTTAAGCCATAAAGTTTTTTTTATGGAGGCTATCTTTAATATTCCACTATCAGAGATTAAAGAAGTTTTATTATGATCTCCCACAGAGAAAAGAGTTTATGAAGCTTAAGTAAATCATTCCTTTCCTCTGTAAGATCAGCTGCTGGGACTGTTTGCCTGCGTGACTATAAGAGTTGTGCCGCGTTAACATTTATGAGGTGTAAGCTAATATATTTGAGTAGTTTATGGAAGCAGTAAAGAGTGAAATACATAATTTGCTAGCATGTACCATGTAAAACAGCTCTTAAAGATGAGCTGTGAATACAAATGCACTTTTTTTTTCACTGGTTAAGCAGAATCTATCATTCACGACCAGGATGGCTCTGTCTCTGCTCTACATTTGTCCAACAATAAAAAATTCTACAGCCTGTGGAGGGAAACATGAATATGAGGAAAGATCTACACAAGACACAAAAAAATAAGAAATAAGATCTTTTTATATCTTTTTTTATGATGCTCTGTTTTTACTAAATAATAGACTTGAGGGGACTGAACACTTACAGAAAAATGAAGATCAGTAATTGTCTGCGTATATAACTACTTGGTTAACTAAAACTCCTGTGATGATGATTTTTTTTTTAACAAAACAAAAACATAAGCAGTTAGTCTGATAACTTTGGTATTGCTATTTTTAATGTCTGGGACCAATGACAGGGGGTAGGTGTCAGATAAAAATACTAAAGAATCAGTCCTCAGAAGAAAATACAAACAACAAGTGATAAATTCATCTGTTAAAATGCTGCAAGAGTTATATTTATAAAATAAGGAAACACTACATGTCCAGAATGATCATGAAAGTTATAAGGGGTACACATACACTTACTAATCTGTATTTGTTTTAACCATGTTTATAAAACTGGAACCATATATCTTGTTTTCCTATTAATGCTGTGAAGATGCTACATATTATGTACCTAATCTGCTTTGATGTATAAACTAATACTGTGCACAATGAACTATGGTCCAATTCTCAGAAAAACTCTTATAATCTACATCTTTTGGAAATTTAACACATTTTTTGTTTATTTTGGTCATTTTGTTCAGTCATTTTGGAGCCGTTTGCTTTTATTTGATAATTAAGACAGAATAAGAAAGACAAAATGTAAGGAGAGAGTAGAGGATGGCATGCATAAGTACCATTGGGACCATTTATTCTATGCTCAGTTTGAGGACTGTAGCCTCAGCACATGAAGCACCTGCTCTACCAACTGAGCTTGACTTACACCTCCATTTTTCCATTTTTTAAGCGTTTTTGATGTATCAAGCATAAAGGAATACAATTGTGCCCTACAGTATCAGTAAATCTTTAAAACTTGTAATTAATTTTGATGCTGATTTTGTAAGAAGTGTTGAGGCATGTCAAAAGTAATGCAAAGATTTAAAATTTTGTGGAAATTTTAGTTTTAAACCTCACATGAAACTTGTGTTTTGTGTAAGACAACAAAAAAAACAATGTTTCATTTCTAAACTAAAATGGTGTGGATCTCAAAAAGAGACACCACCCCAACTGAGACAAATATAAATCACTTTTTTCTGTATGTATTATTTACTTTTTGTGGTTGTAGTTTATCTTCTAACTTTTAAAAACAGGATCAACTGAGCCTTTAAAATAACTAAATGAATCTAATTCCTGATTTTAAAAAAACACATTTTTTTATTTTGTTTGTATTATTCATTTTATAAATTAATAGAGCCTCTGGACAAATGTGAGAAAAATCACACTGTTTTGATGACCTATAAAAAAAGTATATCCTATATCATCCATTTCATTAGAGTAAATAAACACCACCCCCTGCTCTAAACAACACCCACTACCTGCAATATGTTTAAATGTCAGATACATTTCTCTGTTTCAGGGCAATGAGTCCATGACCTGGTTAGAGTGCTGGAGGAAGAGCTCAGATTGATGCATTAGCACTAACTGTGTTTCCTCCATCATCATCTTCATTTAGCCCATGATTAACTCCCAATCATTGAGCAAGATTAAAAGTCAGGGTAAAAATATTCCATACATACTTAATATTCAACTAATAAAGAAACCAGCTCCAAAACTGCCAACAAAATAGATCTACACTCATGACACACACACACATACACACACATTCACATACATCTCTCAGTTCCTAGCCTGAAAACACACACCTAAACATTTCGTGGCTATCTCCCCCACAGCCCGGTGCTGGCTAGGTGGAATTAGAAAACCAACCCCGCGGTCTCATTAATTAATTAAACACCATGTGCCAGTGGCACCTGGGTACCGGTTATCAGTGCCACTCAGACACACCGTGATCTCAATATCCACCCCACCACAGGGCAATGACAGAGGGGTGGGGGGCCGGAAGGGAGGTAGCGGGCACCTTCCACAACTTTGAGCTAAAGACAGTTTCTGTGCAGAGTGACGGGGAGATAGGAAACTACAGGCAATAAAGTGGGACACATTTACTCTGAATGGAGCCTGATGAGTATTCACTGCAGTGTGTTTGTTCCTCCCTCACAGGCTCCATGGGGCCTTTTATCACCTGGCCTAGTGGGGCCCCTAAATCAGAGTAGTAACACCCTCCTCATCATCTTCTCTTACTTCACACAAACACACACACTCACTTACCACCCCACTTCCTCCACCGCACACACCACACACACACTCTGCTGCTTTTTTAGTCTCCCAGCAGTATTTCACATTTATAAACTGTCTTAAATCTTTCCCAGAGCTCTTTTCCCTTTTTACTCCAAACTCTAAGTTAACAATTGAATACTATGAACACTTAACCCTTAAATTACCTTTATTTATTTTCAGGCATCATTGGTTTTGTTATGCCCCAAAGTTGAAACCATTTTCACAATGGTTTCTCCAGAAAAGAAAAAAGCTCAGTAATGTCTATAAGTCATGAACAGTCATGTCATCTGTATGTATGTAGGTCCTCAGTGGCGACCGGTGACCATGTTTAGGCTAAAAACCTACCAGCTGTGTATAGTGCATATTAGGTTGGGTTTCTCCACCTATAATTCAGCTTTTTCATAAGTGCACAAGTACTTTGTCTAAATTCATATCCAAATAAGAACTTCTTATCTCTGATCTTTATAAAAGATACCGGCTGAGAAATTAAACTCACAAGAAGGTCCCAGAAGAAAGCATACAGAAGTGGGTTCTTCCAGCCTTCACTAACACTGAATTCTACATCAAAGCGCACAGATACACGCATAAAACACATGATCTTTAACAAGCTTAAATAAGATATTAAATTTTATTTGGTCACCTGCACTAATTGGACCAATAGGGACAATAATGCTCAGGGTTTTTTTTTTTAATTTAAGCTTTTTGTATTGACTCAAGAAATATGCAGATGACAGGTTTGTAAACAAACTGAAACAAATATCAGAATAGTTTGTATCTGTATAAATGTGTAAGACTATGTAAAGCTCTTGTTCTGTTGATCTCAGTTCACAAACACATTGGACCTTTCAATTGGAACCGCATTTAGTCTCAAATGACAACAAAATGTGTCGTCTGGTGTACAAAAGGTTAATTTTCCAGGCATCTTTTTGGGACAAGGGTGAGGACAATGTCAGCTTAGTGTTGGGTTCCTCAGAAAGTTTCCAAGGAATGATGTAGATTTTTATTCCATCTTGAGTTAGGTTGTTTAGAAATCTTCATAGATGCTGCTGCTGCTGCATGCCCAGATTTTTCAGTCTTTTTGATTGGTGGACTTCTATCGTAAATATTGTTTTTTTTTTCATCAAGTTTAGATTCAGTGAGGAAATCTATGGAGAAATAACTGCTTCAGTATTCTACATGCTGCTCGTCTTTTTGTCTATTTTCACATTGTGTCTTTACAGCAAATCTGAAGACTTCGTTGAGCTTGTGCATCCATGAGCATGACTGTCACTTTGAGATATGTTGGAGAAGGCTCTGTTAACCACTTATAAACAGTTTATTTGACTAAAGTTTGATATATTTGGTTCCTTTTTCTCACTGAATTGTTTAGGGGAGAAAGCTAAACAGAAAGTTGGCCGCAGCATCCTTCAACAACTATTACTCATGTCAAAAGGTGAAGATGAAAACTTGTGCACTGAGATTAAAGTGCCTACAAGAAGTCATAAGGGCTAAAAACAACAAGTACTACCTGGATCTACATCACAGGATATGATTGGGAGTCATGTGGACACTTTTTGGTACCAAGAGTTCAAGTTATTGCATAAAACTGTACACATTTGATGAGCACTGATTTATGTAAACCAATCAGCTTCAGCTTATCTTTCAAAATGTCTTTTCAGATTCTGATTGAAAAACAAATTGAATTCAATGCAATTACAAATGAAATTCTACCAATGATAATGCAACAACAAAAAGGAAGAAACATCCTCCCTCTTCAAAAGAACATCTGTAATCCTGACTTTGTCAATAAGAAAAATAAAACTTCCAGCAGCTACTTTGTTCATGAATGTTTTTTAGTCCTTTTAGTGCTCTAATAACGTTTCTGTCTGCATTCTCACCCACAGGATCCTTAGCTTGTTCTTTTAAAGGCCAAAATAACTTACCCACAAAGAAAAGCCCATAAGAGTCAGAAAACTATGTGTCCTCTTGTTTATTAAGACTTCTAGAATGTCAATAAGAGCATTTCTATACAGTAGGGGAGCTGAGGAGACCAGCCTGCAGACACAATGACCTTCTGCTGTTCTCCTGCTTGATAATGACCCAGACAAAGACACGCTGGCCATCAGCCAGACCTCTAATAAAGCCAAACATGCTCTATCATCTGCTAATAACCCCCATGCTGCAGCAGGAGTCACTCACAGGCCAGCTTCTTCTGAATGCGAGGAGGGGGAACAAAGCTTGGTGCGGACAGGAAGTAGTGGAAAGCATCCCGTTTATTGATCCAGGACTTTTCAGTGATGGGACACAGCAGTAACTACATTCCTCTTCTTTCTCTTCCTCCACATACGCAGACAAATACGGAAAAAAAAAAATAAACAGTGCAAAACATCTAATTTTAACAATCAATTCTGTTGGTAGACTTATTTGTTGAGCTCTTTGTGGTGGTGCTGCTTCACATAAAATATTAACGACACAGACACACTTGCGGGGGGGTGGGGGGGGGTGTTTTTTCCAGAGATAGGGTGGGTAAACTCGTTACTCTTTCTTAATTGGTACAGAGAATCCTTCCTATTTTGTCCCTCTCAGCAACCCCTCCAGGGGAATGCTGATTGATTGTCCTCTTAAGTCCTCATAATACCCTCCTGCTGCCTTCCTACTCGCTCTCTCTTGCTCTCTCTCTCACACACACACACTTTCTATTAGACAGCACACAAGTTCACTGTCCGTTGTCATCCAATGGAAATTCACCTTCAGTTCAGAAGAAGATAACTTTTCCTACGCAGAACTCAGGCCTCTCTTCCAGCTTCTCCATCACTGGCTCAGCCTTAAAATGTAGCCATACAGCTGCTCTGAAAAAGCCTGCAGAGAGAATTTATCTTGCACCCTCCTCCTCCCAGCTTGTCCCATGTCCCTGCGGAGCTGCGGCTCCCTCACCAGCCTTCCCATGGCCTCAGAGAAAGCCTCTGCCGTGGGCTCACACAGAAAGCCCGTCTCCCCATCAGCCACGCTCTCCAGGGGACCCCCAGAGTTCACAGCTATAACAGGGCAGCAGCAGTACATGGCCTCCACTGGAACGATCCCAAAATGCTCTCTGCTTGGGGTGTACAGTACAGCTGCACTACCCCGCAACAGCGCCACCTTCAGTGAGTCAGAGGGGGAGCGCAGAAAAGTGACACAGTCCTCCAAGTGGAATTGTGCAGCGAGCTCCTTCAGCTCAGTGTAATGTTGAACATTTTCAGTTACTCGGTCGTCGTAGCCCCCTGCCATCACCAGGTGAATACCTGCTCTCTGGTCCAGGGGGAGGCTGCTCCTCAAGGCAGCAAGAGCCTCCAGAGCCAGCCCCAGATTCTTCTTTCTCTCATATCGGTTGAGAGAAAGAAACAGACAGGACGACCCCTCAGGGAGCAGCCCCTCCAGGCTTTGTGCCTCAGAGGATGGCTGGTCAAAGGTTGAAGTGTTGAGGGAGGGGTAGAGGACATCAGTGTGGACTTCTCTCAGACCTTGAAAGGTCTCCCTGAAGATGCCTGCAGTGAACTGACTGTTTACCAGAATCTGAGAGGAAGAACAGACAGATAAATTGATTAAGATCTTACATATATCACAGGTCTTTTAATTCCTTATGAACCAGATAACAGCCTGCAGTCTCTGACTATCCTCAAGTCTGGTCTAACACTGAAATGTCATTTCCTTTCTATCAGGACTCTGAGCCTTTAAAACTTCCTGCCTGAGGAGATGTGGCTATATCACAAATTAAATTATTGCTTGGATTTATTTAAGCTGCTGAAATAGCATACCTTATATCTGGATTAACGTTATCACACTCAAGTTTTTAATAGCTACATTCAGCTGAACTCAGTCAATAAGAGACACTAAATCTACCATTACTTCTCAGTTAAACTCATCAAGCTGTGAATAAATTAACTGTTTGTTTTTCATACCGTTTGTTTGACGGCACATAAGATCTGTTAGTATATAATTACTCCCACCCGTTTCACCTTTTGAAGGCACACCGCCGAACATCTATTGACTCAAAGTGTGTCTTATAACATGAACCATCATCATGCTGTTAATAGCTGTAAAACTGTTCAAAATGTATGTATAAAAAAATAATAATAATAAAAAGCTTTTGGCTTTTTGGCTCTTACAGTCAGAAAAAAACACTTCTCTGTCTGAAGCAACAGTTTTGAAGCACAGCAGAGAAAAGAATCACATCCTACTAGAGCTAAGATTGATTTTTAATGTTGTTTAATGATTTCATAAAAAATACATTAACTTTTCTACCCTGGTCTCATGCAGACTTAACCTGAGATCCTCACACTTGTCAAATCATTGCGAAAACACAGAACTGTTAATGTACTCAATGTGAAGATCTTTTAACTACTTTATTTCAACAAATTATTTCAAATCTTATTCAAGATAAGATAATCCTTTATTGATCCCCAGAGGGGAAATTCAGGTAAATTCAACAGCAAATCTGGGATTTTTCTATGGTACCACATCTCTGTGTCACCTGTATTTAAATGTTACCTGGAACACAGTCTTGTCCCGCTGTGAGACAGTCACAACCCTGAGATTGATACAGCTCAAACTCAACGTACCATATCAGCCATGCCAGTGGTGCGTTCCTCCAGCCAGTCGATTGGAGTGCGATACAGTTTCTTCAGGAGCGTCTTTCTCTGAGTCAGCAGCTGGTCTGGGAAGTGACAGTAAAATAAAACTTTCTTTGTGCGGCGGGACAGTCGCAGCACTGGGATGCATGCTGACACCTGGAGTGAATTCAAAGGGGAAATAAATAAATAAATAAATTTAGAAACATTGAACACACAGACAAAAACAGTAAAAAGCTTCATGTTCCCTTTGAATATATGATTTCATCTTATTATTAGTTTCTCTGTAGTGCAACTGTGTGAAAGGTGTGACCTGTGAGAGAAAGATGTCTTTGTAGATGGGAGTGTCCACATTATGCTATAGTTTGAGGGTGTGACCATAAGTTGAAGACACAAAGGGAAAGGCTACCCTAAACATTTGAAGCTATTCTCTGACAATGAACTCAACTTAGTGAAGTCCAAACAAACTAATACTTGAATAACTCACCTGATCACAGAAGACAACATCATATTCCTCCCCGCTGAGGAAAACCAGATAAAAAGCCACAAAGATCATTCTCAGGTATGCACACAGGGCATGCAGGTAGCCAAACACACTGGTGGGTAGCCAGTCACCCACACATACCTATTAGAAAGGTAATAGAAAAAACGAAATACTTATTTTGTGCACACTCATAAAACAACAGCAACTAATTTCTAAATCTAATATTCTGTGTCTCTGTTGTTTATCATTGATGATTAATTCTTCGGGCAAAGTAAGGTGCATTAGCATACCACTGGCAGGTCTGGGTCCAGGGTCTCAGAAAAGCAGTGTGCTGGGTCATAATGAGCTGTCCAGATCTGAACGCTGCATCCCTGAGACTTCAGAGCCACAGCAGCATCCACCACCAGTCGCTCAGCTCCGCCAATGCCAAGGTCTGGATGGAGGAACACCACCCGAACCATCCTGAAAAATAACAATAGGTAGGGTTCAAATCAGAGATACATTTTCATTAAAGTAAACACTGTTCAGCACATAGTTGTCACTATATCATGGAAAAGGTCAGATGAACTTATAAGGACATTAATTCGTAATCAGAACTGGAGAATGTGTTTCAAATTATTCTCAGCGTCTTTAGAATATTAAAAGTCAAAGATACATGAACCATGGGATACAATTAGGGGCATTTATGGATACCTTATTCACAGAAAAACAACCCTTTTTAAAAATTAAATAAGTGTTATCTCTAATGCTAAACTTCAAACCGCCTTAGCTGTCACCATGTACTCAGTTCTGAAACAAATAACTGGCTTGTTTCAAATGTATAAGAACTCAAGGTAGTAGCAAGAACAATCGTGAGACCTGTGATGAAATAGCGGAATAACTGTCCTTATGAAACTAAACACTGACAAGACAGTTCTCAAGACTGTGGGTATAAGCCCACCTAGTTACAGAATTTTTGTCCGTTTGAGACAGCTAACCTGGTATACGGTTATTTTTGTAGCTAGACAACATGCCTTAATTTCTGAAATTACAATCCGGTTACTATTACCTTTAAATCTCTTGACCACACTGTCCAAGTTTTGTCGAAGTGTCTAGAGCTGTGTGGATTTCCATAGCAGCGACATAAACTGTATTGAAACTGTCTCCTTGAAGACGCCATCTTGGCTCAAATCCACCGCTGAGTTCAAGCTACTCGCGTCTCTTGTTAGAACCACAATGGCGCCTGTTTCGTGAATGTAGCGGACGCGCTTCCTGTGAGACACGTCTCTCTCAAAATTGAGGCGGACCACTTATTCGCCTACATATTGACGATCAATCATCCGTCTATATTCACCAAATACTAAATATGCATGATGTTAAAAATAAAGGTTTGACAAACAGCAAGAAAAGAGGTTCCTAGAATTACATCTGAGGTAAAGTTTCTATAGTGAACGCTGCTACTCGGTCAGGCATCTGCGTGGTCGCCTGCGCTGGTCTTGTGTTTTGCCGTCGTGTCCTTTTTAGACAAGCGTCAGCTCTATGGGCTCCCTTCTGAAGTTTTGACCAATTCACTCATTGACTGTGCTGTTCATTTGACGTGGACATCAGCTTGAAGAGGGGCTCAGGGCTTTAGCTCGCATCAGAACAAAAATAACGAAATGGTAAGGGCTTCAACTCTATCTATAACTACTAGCACCGTTTAAGTTAGCTACATTACATTCATTTGGAGACGAGAGCTAGCACCGTTTTAGTATCTGTTAGCTGGCTTGCTAACGTCAGCTCATCATTTGTGGACGTGGCTGTTTTTCAGACTTTAAATCTGTCATCAAATATACAATTGGGGTTGTCCAGCATTACATTTTTCTATGTTATGTACATATCAACCCAGCTGGTTTAGTGCCAGTGTGTTGCCACCAGCTAATGAGTTGAAATCAATGAATAGCGTAAGCTAATAGTGAAGGCCTGTGCCGTCTGCCACTGACACAAAGTTATGAATTTAAAGTAAGTTGGATCGTCAGAAAAATCTCTCCTTTGGGGTGCTGTAAGTTACACATCGCTTAAAGTGTGTTTGTGGGTATTTATATATATTATAATTGTGATTTCTGATTGTGTATATTAATTTTGTTTTCTCCCTCTCAGCCTGGACCAGCAGCAAGTGCAACAAATGTTGGGGCATCTAGCCGTTCCCCCAGTAAGACAGTGGCTCCCCGTGCTGCAGGCTCCACAGTCAGACAGAGGTACACACATAGACTTATACCAATTTTTATCCCCACTCTTCAGATTGAAGTGTAACTTCTTTAAAGGTATTAAAGATGTGCAAGAAGTCAGAAGAGACTTGAATTAACAGATGCAGCAACAGAGAGTGGGTCACTTAGGGACATGATGAACTTTTAAAAAAACAATGTTACATACTTGTTGCTGTTAAATCACCTGATTTTAATGCTCTTGAAAATATCAGTTAAACTGATGGTAGTGCCTTTGATTCTGCTTGATGACTCCAGATGATTGGGGCACCCTTGATAGTGACTTGTGGTCTTAACTATGTACCAGAAAGCTATCAGATTCACTCTATGTTGGTTTTTACATCAGTTTGTCACATTTTTGTGTTAACTATCACTGAGGCCAAATAGACCTCCAAAACCACTTTATTGATAAGGTAGTACAGTCATTAGAGCCCGTGCACATATGTCAAACTTATTTTTGGACATGTTGGGTTTTGAACTCACCTGCACCTGGCATCAATGTAAAACAGGAACTGATGGTGTTGAGCCACTCTCAGCATTTCTTTGTGCCCTCCTACATAGATTAGAGTAGCACAGATGGATGTTGTGCTGTGAGCTTAATCAGTGTGTAATCACAGGCTTGCTGTTACCTCTCTCATTACTGTCACCCTCTTCATTACCTCATTAACTTGCGTTTAATCTCATCACATGAGTGAGGCAGTCATGATTCACTCAGCTTTCATCACCAGCTGCTGTAGTTGGATGCTTTCTGAATGTAGTGTATGATAGCAAAGGTTATGATTAAATCATTGTATGATGAGATTCATGAAATCTGAGGAAATAAGTCATTACATAACTTAGCTGCCATGAAAAGCATTTAAATATCTTCGACCTGTGTTGTGTGTTCCACAGGAAAGCTACCAGCAGCGGCACACGCAGTGGTGGCAGGACCACATCAGCGGGCACTGGCGGCATGTGGCGCTTCTACACAGAAGACTCACCAGGCCTCAAAGTGTAAGTGCAGTGTATAAAAGCAGCTATATGCGACTACCGTATTCATCCATTCATTTAAAACGCATACATAGTCTAGACAACAGGACATAAACAAACTAATAAAACCTTTGACATTTTTAATTTTGATCTGCTATAATTCTGTCCCAGTTCTCAGGATTTCTGACACTTGCTCTATTAGTGTTATTAATGTTCATCAGGTGGGACGGGAGAGGTGTGTAATGGCAGGAAATCAAGCAGACGTGCCTCTGTGATGAAAAAAGTAATCTCCATGCAGTGGATGTGTTTTTCCACTCACAAATAATTATGTGATAGGAGATTGAACCTTTACTGAAAACTTCAACTTCATAAAGTTGTATTCTGCTACATCCACGCCCCTCATATTAAAAAGGCGTCCTGTCTCCGGGCTGTAGTCGATCGATGGTGCTGTGGTGGTTATTGAGTGCTTCTCTCAAGCAGTCGAAGGAGGGCAGACCAGCCATGCAGTGCTGTATATCGAGTGTGTGTTTGTTCCTGCGTTAGACGCCGGCCTCAAAGCTTCATTAAAGGATCCACTCTGAAAGGTCAACTCAATTACAGCCTCCTGACAGGGGGAGGAGGGGGCCGCTGAAGAGCCGGTTGGCATGGCAATGGTGCTACTTAGTGATGCATCCTCGCCAACCCACCCCACCCCCTCCTCCCCCACTCAGTCCCTCCTTTAGCAATGAGAGCCCCTCCTTGTTTTCCTGCAGCTCATCAATAAAATCAGCCACTCCACTAAGACTCTTGATCTGGTTGGGGTAACTGAAAATGATGGGATTTTGTGTATGCGTGTGTGTGTGTTAACCAGTGTGTCTTTGTTGTAACAGCGGCCCAGTGCCAGTGCTGGTGATGAGTCTGCTTTTCATCGCTTCCGTCTTCATGCTGCACATCTGGGGGAAGTACACCCGCTCCTAAACTTTGTCTGATGACCTCTGACCCTGCGCCTCGGCTTCTTAACATATTGGACCTGGACCAAACAACAACAACACAACATCTCTCCCCCTTTCCTCCCCCATGATCACTACAATACACAGACACACAAAAAGGATTTTTTTGTATGTGACCATTTCAGTACAAGAATTCACCTACAGTGATGCTGGTATTTCCTTTGTTGCTTTTGTTCATCCATGTTTCTCAAGATCTGGTGGTGTGAACAGGAGGAAGCCATGCTAGCTCACCTCACCTCCGTGTGATGTCTGTGTGTGTACTTGGCCCTCCCTATGAGCAGCAGCAGCAGGTGTACACCACTGTTGCACAAAAGTGCCACATTCAGAGACATTGTTGTTTTCAGGCCCCCAGCAAACATTTCTTATCTTTGCCTGAATTGCATTTTTTTGTTAACAGCATTTGTACAAATATAATTGTAAAACTGTACAATAAAAAAAGGAAAAATTGTATTGTTGTACTGTATTTTAAAATGGTAACTGCTGCTAAATTGAAAAGATTTTTGTTTAACTAGAAAAAGAAATTTCTGTCAAATATCTTTTTTTCCACCTTAAGTATTTTAAGGACTGTCAGTGTTGAATTATACACATTTTTCCTGCAGAGATTGACATTTTTATGATTATTGGGGGGGGGGGGCATTCTGAATGTTGGTGCTTTTTAGGACAGCAATGTTCAGCGATATGTTTCAACCACTGACACCAACACACTCATTTAACCCCTTTTTTATCATGTCATTTTCTGACATGGATCAAAACGAATCTACACAACTCTTGCATACTGTTTCATCTGAAGTACATGAGCAGAAAAGACCAGGTTTGTCTCAACGTATACCAACCTGCTGCTTCACTTCAGAGTCCGACTGCATTAAGATAAATGTTAAGTGTGCATACCTTAAAAGAAGTTCAGAGGCAGAAGCCTCGAACATGAGCCGCCCGGGGCTTCGTTTTCATGACTCCAAATGAAAGTTTTTCTCTTCTACTCTCAATAATTGCACAGGCGAAATGAAGTTTTGAAAAATAGCAGCTTGGGGGTGGGGTGGATTATTTATCTTTATTTTTTTTTTGTCTAGGACTTTACATTTCAGTCTTTCTCACTCTAAAGCAAACAGGAGAGAAGAAGTCTTGTAAATCTTGTTATAGTCATTCTTTAAAAATCAGTCCTGTGGCCTTAAAACTAATTTTAATTAGTAGTCCACTGAATTATTTGTTATAATGCTTGAACTGATCATCTTAAGACAGACTAGCATCTTTAAATGGATGTATGTGCCAAACTTTTCCTTTATGAATCACTTCCGTTAACTTTTACACGGGTGTGTTTCTGTCTTTTCCTGAGGGGGGCACTGCAGACTGTTTTCTGAATATACCGGACTGAAAGGACATTAAGTTTAAACTCAACATGAACACATGTTGTGTGATGATTCTGTATCACTATCAGACTGTAACCACTGTTAGCTAACTTGGCTAACCACAGGGTTGCTACAGAGAGCTGTACATCTTTTGTTTTAGAAGTTGTTAAGGCCCAGCTTGCATCTCTAGGTAATCCGTGCTGCATATGAAACCACCAGCTGGCTTTGCTTGTGCTTATGCATTTGTGTGTCAGTGAGTGTGTGTTTGTGTTAGTGTGAGAGCTTGAACCTCGTGTTAAACGCAGCATTCAGATCTTCTGTTCATTTATTCATTCTGTTGCCAAGGCTCTCCTTTCCCACAGGCCTCCAGTGTTCGTGGCAAACTCTCTGCTCCTGCCACATCAGTCTCCCTGTCGTCCCTATCCCAAACATACACTCATACACACGCTGAGATACGCTCACCAGCTCCATGGCCCAGTTCATGGTGGCACAACACGACAGTGAGCCAGAATAATTCAACATAAGCATTAAAAATGAAGCAGCTGGAGTGAGGTTGTCCCTCAGTGATCTGGAGGGAAATGTGGAGCGCTGAGCCTCAATGCTGTTGCAACCTGTAGTTCCAAACTCCTCCTGACACCATCTACGCAAGTCAACTCAGTGCTTCATCACAAAGTGGAGACAAGGTTTTAATTTCCTTTGTTTAAAGTTCAGTCTTTGTGTGCTTGATAATAATGTCCTTAAATCACTCAGTATGTTATTGCTTAAAGGATTTCTTTATTTCGTATCTCTCATGTCAGTGCTTGATGGTTGTAGGGCTCTGATATAATACATTTGCCATAATAGCATAAAGATTACACTTAATTACATCCTAAAAAAGACCATTTTGCTACAATATTCATCGTTTGAAGCTGATATTTCTGATTTAATTGGGGTAAGTGTGCATATTGTCTATTTCCTTCTGCCTCTTAATGAAATTAGCATGTGTTCCTTTCAACTCTCCAGCAATCACTGAATAAACATCTATGCAGGGTGTACAGTAAAATGATTAGGTGTGCAGTATTTATTTACAAGCCTTAGATTAAATTTGGCTTTCAAAGATGTTTTTTGTTTGTTTTAGAATCACACAAGTTTCTTCAAACTGATATTTACAACTGAGTGATTCATTTTACCCCTGAATAGATTCATTGATTTCCATTACATCAAAGATCTGCTCAGTGTACATGTTAAGCAGACAGACAAGCAAACCCTACAGTATCTCTCTGTTCTATTCTACATGAATCACCATGAACATCTGTATGTAAGACATTTGTCTTGTGGGGAGAGAGAGAGAGAGAGAGAGAGAGAGAGAGAGAGAGAGAGAGAGAGAATTAGAAGTTGATCGCTTCCTTTCTAAGTCTTTTTCAACAGAAAGCCATATCCTGTGAAGAAACCACACACTTTTACAAGGGATGGCCCCTTTCATGGGGGATGAGCATGTATAAGTGCACATATGCACACATGCATACTGAAGGAGACCTCTAAATAGGTCACATGCATTTTCTGTTCTACATAACAAACGTCTTTCTGTGGTTTAGCATGTAGGAAAAAAGTGTAACACTTACTATTAAGGTACATGTATTAACCGTTTACTGGCAGTGTATTATCCTCTTTTTAACTTAGCTTTAACTAAGCTTTTCAGGGTATTAATTCGGACACAAAACATCCCTGGTATGAGTGCTTTATAATTTGCTAGTAAGAGGAGTTTGCTTTGGCTAATTCTTGGAAAAGGCCCCAAATCTCTGCACTAAAATGTAGAAAAAAAATGATCACTATGAAAATAAGCAAAAACCTGAGGTGAAAAAGAAATAGTAGAAAGGTTAAAGGGGGATTATTATTTCTATCTGAAGAGGTTCTTCATGAGGAACTTGTCAATGATAAGTGTACAAACTAAAAGAGATCACGGTCAGCTTCGCCCCTTGGTTGAGAAACTGTTCAGAGAACTGAAACAGAAGCTAGGCTAACAACCGCCACAGATGAATCAAGTCTCTCACCAGTTTTCAGAAACTCTGACTCAAACTGTAATACTTGTCAAAGTGCACAATCTGAAGTTAATGAAAATTTCCTAAAGAGAGTTTACACTTACATCACTACTGGTGTTTGCTTTTATTTCCCTGGTCCAGCACACATTATACGTAACGTCATTCATTTATAATGATCGTGAATTTCTATAACCTGCTTTCTTGTCTGTTGTTTGGTTTCTTCTTGTTTGTTGCTAAAAAATTGATATTAAATTAAATGAAAATTTATGCTGTGATGAAAGATGAACATTTTTATGAACTTTTAACAGAAACAGAACTCTAAAGAGTCTCTTTCTACAGTATTTTCTAGCTCTTCTTTCTCTCTTGAGCATGACACTTCCTCACTCCTCCATCACACTCATGTTTATGCCTAAAGATATTCCACCCTACAGGTAAACTCACCCATCAAGATATCAGGTGCATCAGAGGGCTGAGGATCTGAAACTCTTCTGTCCTTAAAAGATGCTGCAGAATACTTCTCTTCAGATATGTGAGACAGAGCCCAGTCATGCACGCATGTATGTCAAGTCAGAGTGAGTATTTGAACGGATCACATGGTTGGTAAAGCATGGAATGAATGGAGAGACGGATGGAATCGATCCAAGCTGGACAGCCAGTTGAATCCTGGGGGACATCCCAAAAAGTAAGGGTTGATTAAGGGATTGTGGGGACACTTGGAAAAACACTGCAGATTGATGTGAAAGCTGCGTGCACACAGGCCTGACAGCATGTTTATTTACTGTTAAAAAAGATGTGGTGTAGTTTACAAGTACGGTGTGATTAGTATTTAGCTCCTTTATTCAAACAAAAGTAAATAATAAAGTAACATATAAAATAAATGTCCACCTCAAGAGTTAAACTACTATTTCTAAAGGACGGTCCTCTTAAGTGATAATTAATTGTTACAAGGATTTGAATAGCATGGTTATCAATAACCAATAACCTTATTATATGTTCTGCTGTACTAGTTGTTACTAGTGAGGGCAATTAAAGTTGGTAATCACATACATTTAGTACATGTCATCGTTTTGCTTGTAATGTACTTGCATAAACATTAGATTTTAAGTAGTTACACCAAATATATTTTAAAAACAGCCTTTCAGAAAAGCAAGGTGATCTTACTTATACAGAACCAAAGAGAAAAATGACATTTACAAAAAATGAAACATAAAAGTCAAAAAATTTGTTAAACTATAGATAAATAAAAGGTAAAAACATAGGAAGAAATATGAAATAAAGCATAAATAAGAAATAAAAACAGAAAAATTCGGGCAGCTCCAAACTAACTAATTTTCCTGTTGTGTGAATGGAAATTTAAATTCTGAATGAGCATCTACTCTAAAGAAAGAAAACCTTGATTACAATAAAAGCAAAATTTACCTAACAAAGTTAAACATGTACCACAGCGCCTAGGGGTAAGTCATGTCGGATTGGGCTGACAATTGAGACAAGCATTAGCAGAACCAGCACCACCATCCTACATACAACTTTATTTACATTTTATGGATCAAAGTACTGCCACACTGTGCTGTGCCACAAGATGTCATCTGTAAACTGCTTTTTTTGTTTATTTTTTTTTTCTTATAAAAACCATGGAGCATTATGGCTTTACAGCAGAAAACATGAACAAGCTAGAGTATCAAAACGCCTACACTAACATAAAATAACAGGACTTTGTTTAACAAATAATTCCTGTGTCAGCTAGGGAGAGGGATGATGTTTTGCTTGAAATGAGCAAATCTCTTATTAAATGTCCTGCACTGTTAAAGTGCACTGAAGTCATCAACCTCAGTCTCAACCTTTCAATGGACACAGATCTACCAGCTGATTTTGCCTGAATCAAAATTTATTTTCTACAACAATCCTCCACAAAACAGCTTCCCTTGAGCCAAAGTCTGTCTATTTGAACTTTGCTTGAGCTTTCCACATGGGTTTTGCACTGTTTATATCACTCCACCAGGGATACTCATTTATTCAACTTTGAATTCTAACTTTTTAATAATATATTTGTGGTTTGAGTTGGAAAAAATACAGCTCACAAAGCCAAAGTCTCCAGGTTTCTTTTGTAAAGAGAGCTCTCATTAATCACACATTAAAGAGTGGCGTGGAATAACGGTTAACAGTATGAAGAGATGTAATATACATTCGAAAAACTGTATGTGCTTTTGTGTCCTATTACTTTAGTTTGATGTTTATGTTGAATTTCATTGATCAAAGGTTACTGCATCAGGGCTGTACATCATACATGCATGTGTTCTGTTTGTCCGGTTGCCAGGATCATGAGACCCGTGATTATTCAGTCACATAGCGGCCAGTTGGTGCAGGAGTCTGTTAATGGGTGCTGATCAGCAGCTCAGGCTGGTCTGCTGAGAGGTGAGAGCTTGTTCACTGTAAATTTATCTGACTGCATATCCTGCCCTCCTGACCACATGGCTGTTGTGATATAACTGCAAGTGGGTCAGGAGGGTCAGTGTGTGTGTGTGTGTGTGTGTGCTTGCATGCACACACCAAATAGAGGCTCCCTGAACTTTGTATACTTGGACCTTCATTCAGAGAAATAAGAGAGACAGTGTGGGAGCCAAGGCTGTGTGTGCATCTATCAGGACATCATCTCTGCCTCACTAATCTTCTTCAAGACACACACTCACCTCGTGCTTTGTGCATGAAAGACGAACTGTATCAAACTTCCTGGAAAGGAGTGACAGTTCAGAAATAGAAGTCTTAATATAATACACAATCTGAAGTTGTAATGTGGCATGTAATAAGGAGGAAGTACAAATTCAACTGCAGTCTTCATTGTCTGAATAAATGCTACACCAGAGTGGTCTGACACAAAGGTTGAGAAAACATCTTAAAAGATTCATACTGTGAAAGAAAGTTTTTGTTATGATAAATTTATTTAAGTGTATTTCATACAAAAGCACCCCCTGGCCCTATTACCTTTGCCAACTGTTATCAGCCTAATTAGTTGCACCTTTATACTTAGGTTGTAGGTGGTAGCAATAACTCATAGTACTTTGGTGACAGTTTAAATCTTTTTTACATGGACTGTATAATAAATGGGCAACATCTCTGTGACTGAATCTGTCTGTTTCTGAAACAGAGTTTTGAAATAAATTATTGGTGGGAACCATATTATCTCAAGTTTTTAAACTGTAGGTTTCCGCTTAGCTTGACACATAGTGCATTTAAAGGCAGGGCTGGTAGTCACAGAAAACTAGCATGAATTTGAATGAAGCATCTCCTCAGGACTCCATTTAGCCCCCCACACTCGGAGCTCCTTCAAAATAACGCCCCCACTCATTTGCACGAGCACCACTGATTTGCACTCATATGATCATGACTGATTCAAAACAACAGACTCCAAACCAGTCCTCAGCACATAGTTTTTGTTTGCACTACCTTACCAGTCATCGGGGTATAGGTAGTTTTTCTGCCATTCTCAAATGTATTTGGATCCCTATTGGTTATGCGCACTGAATCAGGGCTAGTGCACGCCGGCGAATTGTACGCACAGGAGGCTGGCAGAGGTTTGATTGGTTTAACAAATTGGTTTCCAAACGCTAGGATTAGTTGGTGTTTTCCCAGGTTTACTCCTGCTGAAGACAGCAGATACTTTTTGCTCTATTTTAAGGGCACCATTATGCATTGATTGACATTGAGACATAAAGATCATTTTAACTAGAATAAAAAAGTGTATCTAAATCTGACTACCAACACTACCTTTAACAGAGACATCTGAGAGATTCTATAAAGTAAAATGTGTCATTCCAAAGTGCAGTGGTGGCATCATTTTCTGTCGAGGCAGCAGCAGGAGCCAGGAAGAAGCTGTAAAGGCTTAACTACGGCATCCTAAAAGGGATAAAACAAGAGATAAAAATATTACTGTTACTTTCAGACTCAATCCCATTGCAATTAACACATTAACAGCACGAGTTGAAATTATTTATATTTAACCACACATCCTAAAAAACATGCATATTTGGAAAGTATATTCCCATTTATTAAACTTCCTACTAGGAAACACTGAAACTACACCCATATCTAAGATATCAAAGAGAATATTCATAGCTGTCCTTTACAAAAAAAATGAAGCATCAGAAAGGCAGCTTCAAGGCTTTATTTAATTTGAACATTGTATGAAATGAAAATGTATGTATGTAAATGAACATGTTAAAATTTAATTTCAGCAACAGGTTACCACCTTCTTTACTGTAAAAGCTCTAAAAAGTAGTGTAGACTCATAGACAGCAACACTGACATTAAGTCTCAGTGGTGAACTTGAAAGAGCACCCAGCAGGTCAAGAGACAGATTTTTACAACATACTGTAAAGCAATGCTTCTCTTCTTCTGTCTTTTTGAGATAGATGTATGTTGAGAAACTGTTTGGAATTTTTTTTTCTTTTTACAAAACTACCATAAGATATTAGAACACTATAACAGTGTTTTGTTCTTGTTTCCACTGTAGATATTAACTTTCTTTAAATACCCTGAGCATGATCCATAGAATGTTTAAAATTAGCCAAACATCGAAATAGAAATAATCTTGATGAAGTAAAACAACGCTCAGGGTAAAAAAAAAAAAAAAAAAAAGCAAAAAAAAAGGATTGAAATGTAAAATAAGGAAAGAGAACAAAACTTGATTAATATTTCAGACAATGGAGGCTGACAGGAAGACATCAATGTGTGTGTGCATGTGTGTGTGGCTATGATAAGGTGTATCCCCTGTGTGAGACCAGTTAGGTTTCTGTGACCTCCTCACCTACCTCCCCTCCTCACAGCAGTAAAACTACGTCAGGCCTGGTGAAGCCCCGTGTGACTGCCATCAGCATGCAGGCAGTGCCAACTGGGCTGTGATGTCATAAGAATGTGTACCCCTCAGCCCCCCCTCCACTGCTAACTTATCACCCTTCCACCTCCCCCTATTACACTTAATACCAGCCTCCAGCATAGCGGATCAGACTGGACCCTCAGGGACACACCGTTCACAACTGCAACTAATTTGGGGAAGAGGGAGGAGAGTGGGGAGGGTGACACTGCTGTGCTGAGTGTCTCAGGTGACACCCTTGTGTTTTCTAATATTAATAACACTTTGGCACTCTCTCTCTCTCTCTCTCTCTCTCTCTCTCTCTCTCTCTCTCTCTCTCTCCCTGTGTTTGCGTGTGTGTGTGTAGCTATGTTTGTGAGAGTGTTGTTTATGCACAAGGTATTTTTAGGTGACAGTATTTTCCACTCCTTGTGCAGCGGTCCAGGACACAGACAGGGGTAGAGGTTGGGGGTTACAGTGAATCTACTGATACAATAATTACTCTAATCAAGAAAATTAAAGCCTTACAGGTTTCATTTTACCAAAATTCTCTGCAGAACTTCTTAATATTTGGAACATCCTTCCTGCATCACAGCCTCAAACAACACAACTTGTTAAATGGGCCAACTGTTGTCATCCACTCAAGCCCACATTAGTAGCAGAAATAGTCCAAATAATGAAGTCTTTCTTTTTAGTTTCATTACAGAGGCAACATTTATTCCTGAAAATTTTATGAGTCATATTCTTAATTTTTCTTGGCCAGTTCGATATCTATACTGCACTCCTAAATCTAATACTTCCAACAGAATATAAAAATAAAACAATCAACCCAGCGATCAATAATTTGAACATGAAGGAGCTGAGGAGGCGTAACACTTGGCACAGACAAACATCCTGTGACACGGCTGAATGAAACAATGTAAAATTTGTTTTACATAGAAGTATCAAATTGTTATTGTGCCTCTTGTGTGTGTGTGTGTGTGTGTGTGTGTGTGTGTGTGTGTGTGTGTGTGTGTGAGTGTGTGTGTGTGTGTGTGTGTGTGTGTGTGTTTGACTGTGTATACCACAGCTTCATGGACTGGGTGTGGTGGACAGAGGTTTCTTTACGCATATATGCCCCCATTGTTTCTAACAAGATGCTTCATTAAGAAATTCCAACATCTATGATATGCCTCTGTGTCTTGGACCCATGCCAGACACACTGCAGGTGTGGTTGTTTTTGTGGTTTTGCATTTCACAAACTTTCCACATGTGATGATTGTGCAGTTAATGGATGAATGACAGCTGATCAGAGCAGCTGTCAGCCACACACTGGGCAACCAGTAGTATGTGATGCATTATATATCAACTAACAATAAAGTTATGAATGACTAACCAAACTATTACCAGTTGGATTCATGTTTTCTGATAATTTGTAAGTAAAGAAGTCAGGATGAATCCTCTTGTTTTAAAGGTGCAATGAGCATTTTTTAAGCACCTTTGTGGGTGCTGAAACAGATCCTTGTAAATTGCAAACTAACAAATTAAGCCATAACAGCAACATGTGCATAAGTGTATATTTTTAAATACATTATTACTTTTTCCAGATTTTCCTGTGGTGTGAGGCTTGATACAAGTGATTTGACAACCCCGTATCTGCTCAAAGACAACAGGGGCTACCCTGATTTAACCCAGGTTAAGCCAGTTTTACTTAGATTTGAATACAGAGCCTTGTAGATCCGAATAGACCAGTTACCAAGTTACATGACTCATGATCATACTTCTCTTTTGGTCCTTATGCTACCTTTTGCAGTCTTTATAAAGAAGTAAACACAAAATCATGAACGAGTCAAAGACTTTTGATTTAATATATTTGTACTTTACTGTACTTTACTTGTGTTTTTGATTTACTGTACTATCTTTATTTGTGTCTGTAAACTCCAGGCTGCTGTACTTTGCTTCACAATTAAGGAGATATAGAAAAAAAAATCATATTACGTAAGCGTCCTTTTATTTCCACTTGAGTCAGGCTGCTTTATTTGCATATACGCTGCCTGCTTTGCATGTAGTATGTTCTGTAATAAGGCATGTTCATTCTTTCTTAGCAGGTCTGTCAGGGCAAGTTATTGCATGTTTTGAATATGTTTGTGTGTGTGTGTGTGTGTGTGTGTGTGTGTGTGTGTGTGTGTGTGTGTGTGTGTGTGTGTGTGTGTGTGTGGGTCAGACTACGGCAGGTGAAGGTGTCTTATGTAATTTTAAGTGTTCAGGGAGTGGAAGCACTTAAGGAGGAGGAATGTTTTTTTTGAATCGTTGTCGTGTTGGACTGCACACCCCTGACTTCAAATACCTCACACAGCCAAGAGAGCTGTGCTTGTGTGAGAATATTCAATTTTACAGCTTGTGTTTTGCTTAGATTGTTGCCATAATTGAGGGCTCCAGAAAAAGGCTCCTTGCATTTTGTCTCCATGACTTGTGTTGGATAACTTATGTACATAAATTTAACGAATATTCGTTCAACTTTGTTTTTAGTGATGCTTTCATTGACAATTCCTGCTAACCTCTCACCCAGTGCCTCACTGTGACCTAGCCTTGCTGTGGCAGCTCTGGTCTTGACACAGTGCCCTGACTTACACATCCTCCATAAATGTTAGGGAAGTTTTTGTCTCTGCATATGTAAGGCAATCATTCATTCTGCTCGTCTCTGCATTTATTTGCTGAATGAGCACATATTCTACCATATATTTACTAATCCATGTCAGCTGCTTACCTGCTGCAGGTCTGAGCAGGTAAACTCGTAACCGTAAATCAGGTTAAATGTTTGAGGGGCTTAAGAGGGTCTGTCAATGGCTGTGGATGTGTGTGTTATTGTACACGTTTAAACCCCAGGTAATGGAGAGGAACATCACAAAATGACAGGCCAGTCCCGCAGTCATAAGTCTACTGTCACCTCAGGGTGAGGTGTGTGTTTGTGGGGGAAAGATGTGCCAAGAAATTGGTTCATCATATTTTTCTCTTCTATTTACCAACAACCTCATAAAACTCAAGCCTTTCCTGTTTCTTTTTTTCTACTTGTGTTCTCCATTTCAGCAGTGGTGGATTTGGATCTTAAAACATTCATGATAGAACCAATACAATACTGCAAAACTGGTTTTATCAAAACAGCATCCTAAAAAAATGGAATAATACTCAGCTGTGCAAAAAAAAGGCAAAAAAAAAATCAAAATATTATTATTTTTTTTAATTTATGGTTAATGGCTGATCAGTCACCAGCAAATGAGAGGACAGAAAGGAAACAGCTCAAGGACGTGAGGGAGGTTAAAGTCTTTGTATTATTGGTATTTTTTGGCTTCCATAAGGTATTTGTCAATAGTTAATATTTTAGCCACAGTGTACACTGTATTTAAAGTTTATCTTATTTTACCCAACTCAAGCATAAAACCGAGTCAAACAATGTAGCTGCATGCCATCCAGTGAGAGGACAAATTCAGTTGGACAACTGAATCTACAACTACAACTGGATTTGCATAGATGGGTGATTACACCAGTCCTCACAAGACACGTACCACAGTTTGTGAATTACCTCAAGGTAACGGACTTGATTTCAGAGTCATGAACATTTTTAAGGTCATTTCTATTGTGTTAATTCCCTTCTGTTACTTTTATGGCTTCAAAGCAGACTTAATCTCAATTATTGGCTTTTTTCATCAATGATTGATTTGTAGTAGCCTAATGCCAACACTGCTACTTCAGCTGTCCTCTGTAGTGAGTGATGTCACTGTATAATATAACCTGCCCACCTAAGGATACTCAACTTTTTGAGTGATCATAAAAAAAGCTATTTTTGCTAACTTTCTAAAGAACAACGAGAGCTGTCAAATAATGTAGTTACCTCAAAAGAACATTATTACCTCCTCAAGTGTGGCCATAAACTCTATTACAGTAAACACAGACACAGTGACCATGAGTTTTAAAGCCTTTCATCAATGACATATTAGAAATGTTGAACTCAATCCTGCTTTGTGTGAGTTTGGATGAGATGTTGCCCTTGAACCTCTATGAACCTCTTTTGCAGTTAAAAAAAAAAAAAAAGGCTTTTTGTCTTGGTGTGTATGTGGTTCCTGGTGTTTCCTCAGCCAGCCTCAAGTGAACTGCAGTTTTTAGCAGTTCCACATAGTCCACTTATTTGTTTTTTTAGAACAGAAGCTGCTGCTTGAGTGTAACTAACATAAAGTAAAGTTTGGTTACAAAATATTTTTACAGGTTCTCAGGTACTTTGCAGCACTAGCCTCATCTTGCCCGTTCTTCCACCTCACCCGCTCTGGGCTCCTGCCTCCCTCAACACTCACCAGTTGCTTGCATGGATGAATTAATGAGGAGCAGAGCAGGTAAAACAAACCTGAACACACAATCTGCTGGGGGAGAAAAATGCAGACTTGCAGATTTTTCTCACAGAGATTTGTCACGGTGAATGACTGATGTGCGGAGACTGACAGAAACATGATAGAGGCAGCATGTGTGCGCATTATCTCTGAGCACTGAGCTGTTTCACTATGTATTATTAAGAAGCCGAGGAATACAAAGAAAAAGAAGCTTGTCTTGTTTAGCCGAATACGTTATTCTTTTATGAGGCTGTTTTCAGATTAATGACTCTGATGTGAGTCAGTGATTTGTAGCCAAACAGAAATAACTTTGATTCAGCTTAACGTGTTGGCAACTTAACAATGAACTTTTTGAAACTTTCATTTAAAGTGTTTGTTTTCACAGAGCGATTAGACTGGATAAATAAGAGACTTCGAAGGCAGCACACAAATATGCAAGTGTGTGCATGGCTCTAAGGAGTGGCGGTTCAGGCTGCCGTTGGATGTCATGTCTAATATCGTCACATGCCTACTGGAGCTCTATTATTCATGAGATCAATGCTGCGACCCAAGCAGGCCTGATACAGGAGGATCTCTCCCCCCCTGAGGCTTCCCTTGCTTCCATCCCCTCCATCCTTCTGCCCCAACATTTCTCAGAAGATTATTTTCCCCTCATACTTCTTTTTTTCTGCTGAGACTGAGTTGTGAGAGTTGTGAACATGAAAACTGAGAGTGTTCACCTTAGGGGATGAAAGCCGGTGAGAGACAGCGTGTGAGGGAGACACCTGACATGACCAGGGAAGCATGAACCTCAGCTACATGTCCAATAATTCCCTTACCCTGGGTCACTCAATCATTATCTCTTAACTGAGATGTCAGACACTTCTTATCATGGCTATGCAACACTGAGCGAAGTAGAAATGAGCTTATATTGTGAAGGATTTTGATTCATGTTTCAAAACACAATTAACAGACGCTTAAAGAAAAAAAATCTTTCAAATCTAAGAGAAAGGACTGCTTTATGTTACGCTCCTGCTCTTGATTATTCTTCCCACAAATCATCCAAACTCAACATGTAACAAATCCACCCACACACATATTCGTATTCAAACTCTGCGAAGTGGAAAATCTGCCGGAAGCCAGAGCCACAGGGAAACAGGGGCTATCCATGAATGCTGATGATGCCTCAGAAGTCCATCAAATACGTACTTTTAACAGAATCACTCTAAATACAGGAAGACATGCATCAACCTGGACAACAAACAGACTCAACTGCTCACCTCTTACACAAACATGAGAATGGAAGAGTTTGTGTTAAAGGTATCACATAAATGGTGCAAGCATGCTGGTAATGTTAAAAGTGCTATTGCCTCAGCAAGTAGGTTGTGGTTGAAATCAACAGTTAGGTGGGTGGGTGCCTTCCTGAGTGAAGTTTGTATGTTCTGCTCTTGCGTATACATATTCTCTCTGGGTACACGTCTCCCTCCTAGAGTTCAAAAACATGCTCCCCAGGTTGATTGGTCACTTTAAATTGTCTTGAAGTGTAAATTTGTGTGTGACTTGTTGTCATCTCTAAATCTTAACCCCATGATAGGCTGGCAACCTGTCAGGAGTTTACGTTATGATAGTTTGGATAGATGGCCTCCTGTGACCCCCAAACAAGACAACAAGAGGAACAAGTAATGTTTATTATCAGTGGGGAAAAAATTAAAAACCTGCACAGTTTCTCCGTTTTGTGGATTTCTGTAAAAAGTTTTTTTCTAAGTTTTTTTTTTTTTCAGGCTTTTTCTGTTGTCACAGGCTGGAGTTGAACCCAGACTGCCCACTCAAGGGCTTTAGTACGGTGGCCCTGAGAGCTCACAGTGCTGCAACTTAAGAAAACACATGCAAAACGACAAAACACAAGCAAATTAAGAAAACATCTTCATCAATTTGACAACACGTACAGCATTTAGAAAACGCTCTGCAAAGACCACAACAACACATTAAAAAAATGCGCTGTAGATAGACTGAAACACAAAAGTGTTTCCAGAGGACACTCAAAAGTGATGCACACGTCCGGACACACTTGTTGTTGACAGATTTTGAGTCACTGCACTATTAAAAACATTTGTTTTTTTATTCCCCCTCCAACACTACAGGAAGAAAACCTAAATAGGGCTGTGACTAAAAAATCCGCATCAACAAAAAGTGTATCCAGACATGCGCATCACTTTTAAGTGCCCTCTGGAAACACTTCTGTTGTGTGGCAGCCTATTTATGGCGTGTTTTTCTAATGTGTTGTGTTGTGGTCTTTGCAGCATGTTTTCTAAATGCTGCACGTGTTGTCAAATTAATGAAGATGTTTTTTTTAATTTGCTTGCGTTTGTCTTTTTGCATGTGTTTTAAGTTGCAGTGCTGTAAGCTCTCAGGGCCACTGTACTTTATGCCATATGGAGTGCAACCAAGACCACTAGGCCATCTGCGCTCCATGTAAAGTAATTTCTAAATTTTATTTTTAGTTTGGCAATGGTGATCTCTACTTTTAATTTAAGGCCTATGTACTCTACATCAGCTCAAATCGGATATATCTTGACCAGTTTTAAAACACAGTCAGGATTAATGTTTCAAAAATCAGAATTGTCCATCAAAGTGAGGCTTCAAAACGACTGGCCACAGAGATACAGTCACGACTTTGTAAACCCCCAAAACAAAGGAGGTTTTGATTGTCTGATGTGAGGTCAAAGATTTGGATGTTTTTTTAAGTATATGGGTCACATTTCAGTTGTTTGATTATCATGAGCTAATGCTGGCTTTATTCATGTGTGCTCCATGTGATTCTTGAGTACTGCAAATTGAAATTGGGCTACCAGCAGTTTTGTTGGTTACTTCAAGTCTTCACACCCTGAATGCAAATGTTAGAACACTAAAACAGTGTAAATATGCCTCTAATATGATATCTGCTCCTCCCATGTGACCCATAAACTGCTTGAGAGTTTCATAACAGCTGAGAAATAGTCTGGTGTGTGCCTCCCTCCTGAGAACTACAACTTCAGCAGGGGGACGTATATGTCTGTGTGTCAGTTGCCTTGGCTGTGACGTCTCTGGGAGAGTGCGTATGTGCTGGTCTGAGCTGCGTGTACGTGGACGACCTGACAGTGATGTCATCACACGGGATGTGGCTGTGGTCAGTGAAGTGGGACTGAGGTTTTGAGTGCATGTGGAGCAGCAGCAGCTGGAGCAGACTCCCAAAGGAAAGCTGGGAAAGTTGACACAAACATCCCTTCCCCAAAGGAGAGAGAGACGGGGGACCCTGAGTCCAGGATGTTGACAGAAAATGTATTGCGATACAGTTTTTAAAAGTGTGCATCATGCACTGTGCACTGTTTTGCGTAGTGACTAAAACCATCCTGTGTTTTACGACTGTGGGTGTGTGACGCTCACATCACCAAAGAATTACAATAAAAACCTTGTGCCAGAAAGTATCTGCCCCCCAGCAAACACATGGAAAAATACCAAAGAGCTGTGCTTTGGTGGTGCTGGTGAGTACACAAACTAACACAGGCCCGAAAAAAGGCTGAGTCAGGACATTTTAGTTTGTGTGTGTTTGGGGACAGAGAGCAGATGATGGCAAAGCAA